>JAULKM010000013.1:13012165-13029750 GCA_032355605.1 Rubia tinctorum
CCAACCAACCCAAAACCCCCCTTTTACTTGCTTTTATATGTATGTACATATCTATATCTAGGCTTATATTCACCCTTGTATGTGTAAACTCTTAGGAATATTCCTCTTCTCTGTGGACGACCCCGACCTGCCAACTATCTACTTAGTTGTATTTAGTAAGCATATTGGGCTTTAAAACAGTATCTTTGAGAGGTACGATGACGACCTCCCAAACCGCTGAGACACCATGCAGGAAACTGGAGAGCTGGTCGGGGACTTGAGTCACCGGATTTGCGTGCCAGAGACTTGGGAGCAACACGGGGAGCAAGCCTTAAAGCGCCGACGAGAAGAGCAGGTCGGAGAGAAGGTCGGAGAATGATGTTGGAGAAGATCGCCGATTCTGAGGGATGCAGAGAAGATCGCCCGTGCTAGAGGGAAACACAGGAGATTTGGTCGTTAACGAAACTTAGGAGGCCGCCAAACTACTGCTGGAAACCGTTGACAAATTCGGAGAAGATGAATTCAGGTCCTCGGAAATTGTGAGAGATGACTGAAAGGTGGAAGGAAAAGACGGGAGGTCGCCGAAATTTGACCGGAATCTGGCCGGAAACCGATGGTGGGTTGGTCGGAAAAAAGAGAGGGAGAGAGGTGGCCAAATTAAAAATAATACTTAAATTTTTGGATTGAGATTTAGGATCTAAACCTTGCTCTGATACCATGAAAGAATGATTTCCCGTAATGATTCTGAATAACAAAGAAGAGAATAAATAGAGAGTATAAAGCATGAAGGTAGACTAGTCCTAATATAACTCTAAACTAGTCAACGAGATAAAATTAAATCTAATCATCTAACAGATTTATTCTTACAATAGTGTATAAATTATAAATAAAATAAATTTAAAGATAAATTACCTGTCAAGAACCTTCTTTTCATAAAAAAAGTGGAAGGGTTGGGGCACTTAAATTTTGGTTAACTAGCTCAATAATCATATTATCTGAATTCCATTTGAAACTTTATATTTTTAATCAAAATTTTCAAACTATATTTAATCATAAATTTCAATTATTTAGTAACCTGGTGTACGGTTCAGTATGTATCTCCAGATATTATATTATATGCATAATCAATGAAAATCTACTAAATATATGCCTAAATAATTAATAGGAGATGATATATTAATTTTTTATCATAAAATACAATTAGTTATTGGGGATACGTTGCGGTGTGTATCTCCAGTGTACTATATACGAGGGTTGATGTGGCAAGAAATAATTATGAAACAGTAGAATATTTAGGGAAAGAAGTGGTCCAGTCTCAAAGTTTTTTTTTGTTGAGAAAGAACAAGTCCCAAAGTTTAATCATGTTGTTAAAGTTAAAGGAAACATTGTGAGAATTTTACCACTTGTTCTTATTATTTTATGAAAATTTTATACTCCCTCTGTCTTATCTCTATTTGCACTTATATTTTTTTAATACTATTCTCTATCGAACTTTGATCACATATTTGTATAGGTATATGAACAAAAATATTATCATATATGATATTGTTCAATTCGTTGTAACAAGTAATTTATAAATATCAATTTTTTATTTGCTGATAATATGCGTAGATGAACACATACAAGGTCAAACATATTTTTTGAACAGAATGATAATAATTGCGGTGCAAATAGAGGTGAGACGGAGGGAGTAGTATGTCATTTTAGTTTAGACTGACAAAAACAGAAAATTTAACATTTTTCGTAGGACAGAAGGAGTATATAACAATATTATAACAAATATCCATAGAATTCTTGCGACACTATATTTTAAATATTATTTTTTTCTTTTCATTAATATATTTATAAAAATTATCAATGGTTAAAAGTGTTATGAAGTTGACAAAAATAAATGAAATTTCATTTTAAATGGAGAAAGTATGTGATACTTGTTATATATTCTTAAATTTCATGGATTAGTTTTTCCGTGCTAATTACAAAGTGTGTTTTTTTTAAATTTGCCCTGGTTTTATTTACGGTTACAAATCGTGCTCCCATTAATTTTTGTGTATTATTTTTTATCCATTTCATAGAGAAATGTGTAGAGTTGCTGTATTTTAGACTTTTCTGTTGCCACCGTCACAAGCTATATGAAAGTTGTTTTGCTTGTCTTTGGATTTCAAAGTCACCGTCGCCATTCAATTTTGCCTGATCCCACCACTACCCTCAATGGTCCTTGTGTATTAATTACGAATTCTATCATAAAATCAATTGTTCCTATTTAGGAAAAATTCATGGTTATAGGAGTTGTTTAGTTCATGTGAGAATTAAATTGCTACAGTAATTTCTATTATATGAGAAGTTATTTCCATGATTAAAATCTCACGACATATACAAAACGTAGTTGGTTACACATGTAGGAATTTTTATTTTTTAGAATTTATTTTTCGAGATGTTGTTTGGTTGAGTTCATTTAATTCTTGTGAAATCCATTGATTATAACTACTTTTTTAAAAATAAATAAATTCACACGCCATTCGTGGGATAAAAATGTAAATGCATATTTAAAAAATGGAGGATTTGTAATCGACCGAGGGGTACTCGATTAGATACTTCCCACGTTATGTGGGAAGTTTAATTTCCTTTGCATTTCAAATTTCAACGTTTTTACTATTTTCCGTCAACCAAACAACCATACCCATCCTAAAATCATAGGAATTAGTAATTACCAGCATTCTAAATTCACACGTTTTTACTATTTTCCGTCAACCAAACAACCATACCCATCCTAAAATCTTAGAAATTTGTAATTACCGCATCTCTTACTGCATACCAAACGACCCCTTATATATTGAGTTATATGACTGTCAACCACCATTGTGGGACTCCAACTTTAACACGCCCCCTCACGCGTAGGGGGCATGATATCATGGCGCAAACATGCACATAAAGGGGTAACGGGCCAACTTTGGGCTCTGATGCCAAATTAAAATCATGAGTCTCTATCATAAAACAAATTGGTACTACGTAGGGGGAAGTCATGATCTTATATATTGAGTTATATGACTGTCAACCAGTAACGTGGGACTCCAACTCTAACATTGTCGTCGTTTTCTATAAGAGTAATGATATTTACAATATTTTTTCAGTAAAATCATAAAGTGAATGATATGATATCTAAGAAAAATTAATTTTTATATATGTTAGTTGCACATTTTAAAGAAGAGTGTAAGTTATTTTGACAACCACTATTGCAAGTTTAGTCTATTGTTTGTACACAGATACCCTTAATATTGTATTGATGACAAGTGGTTTCAAATGGACGACGTATTCCCACAGGGCATTGAATGTATTCTTCATTTAAGGAATAACAATCTGGGATGATATATAACAACTAACTGGTCTTATGCTTCCCCTGATATGAAAAAGTAAATGCGTCATTTTTTTCTAGAACGAATAGAATATAAGATGTGCAAATTCCGATCTTAAGTAGATCGAGTTAATAGTAATTATGAATTTTTTAAAGAAATTAATCAGGCTCTAGCTCTTTGACTTTTACAATTATGGGTGACAAAACTCTCCTAGGCTTCTATACAAAATGATATAAACAGAGACCATCCCATGCCATGTGTAATCGACATTATCAGCCAGGACCACCTTTCTTCATCTTCTTCTCTCACCACCATCCCTCTCAACACATTCTTTCACATTCACACCAAATATGGTTCGTTTTCATCTCTTCTTCTTCCTCATTCCTCTCCTCATCTTCAGTGCCTTTCCTAAAATTCATGCGACAAACAGAAAAACTTTTGCCTTCCCACCAGCAGTTCATCCAGACCACGAGCAAGAACAAGATCAGAACTTTCAGCCGTTTCAGAGGCCTCCAATTGGTGCAGATTTTGAGTCAGAGAAACGAAGAGTTCCCACCGGATCAAACCCTCTTCACAACAAGTGACAAAGCTATTATGTTAGATTCGGGTAGTCATCAGGTAGTCATCTAGTTCTCTAATTTTGTACAATTCGATATACGATATATAGATGTCTGAGATATATATACTCCCTCCGTCCCAGAATAAAAGTTATTGTTTTTTAGCCAACTTTCTTAAGTCATGATAGACCACTGATGACTTTAGTTACATACACGTACTAACAGTGTATAAGAATTTGATCTTTAGAAAATACATGTTACAAGGAATCTAACAATATATCACGTGATGACATTGTAACCTGTATATTAGTTGAAATTTATGTTCAAACATGATTTGATAAAACTGACCGACATATGGGAACTTTATTTTGGGACCGAGAGACAGTATATAGTATGAGTAGTGCTTGTATTTTTTTTTGTATAGTCTAGCTGGAGGAGAAAAATATTTGAAGTATACTTTAATCAATTACTCAATTTGGTAAGATTCTGTAACTTATTTTTTATGAGAGTAGGTTTTCTGAATTAGAAAGTAGAGAAAATTTGTAATAGAAAATTTACTTTTACTTAATTGTTTGATTGAGTATTGTATGGCCCCTGTTCCATTTTTACCTCATGAGGTGACTTTTAATTTTTAATTAGGCTCCATATATTTGGAGGTGCATTTTGAACAGTGATCGTTGTGAAGTACCTAAAGAGGCTCCAAATAGTCGGCCTGGACCCAAAATTTAAGTTGGGAGAATAAATATTCATTATTTCATACAACTACCTACACGCACTTATTAAGAGCAGCTTTCACAATATGGGAGTTGGAATCTACATTAATTAACATAGTCAAAAATCATGCTGGTAATTAAATTACCACGAAATAAGTGTCGATATCCTCGTAATATTCTTTTGTCTTGGTTTAGAAACAAGAACTTTATTGTAGTTCATATATTTACATATATTTCAAAGAGGTTCACATAATCTTGTTTTATACATCCTAAACATTATGTAAGAGTTTATTGTGCAATTATAAAAAGTTTCATTTGGAATGAAAATTTTAAAAATATGCTAATAAATCTAGGGACTTATTGTGCAATTATGACATATTATATATATTTTACAAAATATTTAGAATTTTTGTTTTCATTTGTTTCTGCAACCGATCGGAAATCGTTTCCATCTCCGCTAATCGGAAACCACCACCTAACGACGGAAACCACCATCAGACGCCGAAATCTCACTGATTTTCTGCCAGATTTTGCCTGTCTGCTCTGTCTGCCTATGTCCCCTCAATTTCCGCCACCGCCACCTCCGCCTTCGTTCGTTTTCCGCCGTGAAACCGTCTATTTTCGTTGGTGTTTCTTCTCCTCCGATGAGCTCGTCAAACGCTCCTCCGTGTCGTGCCCTATCTCGTCGGTGCGCCGATTTGCAGTGATTCTCTGGAAAATTGGAGGCGTCATCCATGGTCGACGAGTTGAGGTGTCTTCCATCGGCGACGAGCAGCAAAAACGTCTTCCGTCGGCGACGAGCAGCAGCGACGACGAGCAAAGGTTCTTCAATCAGCGATGAGCAGAGGTTGCTTTGTTTTTCGTTCAGGCGCTTGAGATCCTCGCGTCTCAGTGAAGAAGAAGACAACGCATGCAAACACGCGAGGACGATGGCGACGACGGCAGAAGCGGACGACTTAGCTGCTGCTCATGAGAGGTGAGACTCAATATTGTGTTCTACTTTTGTCAAAGACCTGACAAATAATCAAAATTTAAATGGTTAAACGTCAAATAAAAACATAAAAATCTAGCTACTAATCAAATGTAAATAATCAAGAATTAAGTAAAAACACCAAAAATACATATATAAATTAAAATTGTTAAAAATCAAATAAAAATATTAAAATATAGCAAAGTTTTATAGAAAGATGGGGTTTAATTATAATAATAAAAATATGAAAGTGTTTAGTTGAAATATTAAAATTTATTATGGAGCGTGTTGTAGTTATAAAGTTTATGACCCGATTAATGCAACCCGAAAATTTATCTTATTTTTTCTAATTTGCAGTTTAAACCTTGGTCTTTCCATGGATTATGGAAATACCATTTTTCAAAAGACGAACTCTTAAAATATATACATCAAATGTAAATAACAAACATCAAATGAAAAATCTAAAAACAAACGTGAAAACAAATAATTAGTATCAAATAAAATACACATCAAATTATAATATTTAAAAATTAATTAAATAAAAAATCAAATAATAGTAATCAAACATCGAATAAAAAGAGCGTGAATTTTAAAATATAAAAGTGTGCATCAAAATGTGACACTGATATTGGGGGGAAAATATCGGATTGAAAATTTAAAAATTAATTCACACAATTAAAACATTAAGGTATACATTGAATAAGGATCTAAGAAACATCCATATTAACTTTTAAAACATCATGCTAAAAAACTACCGTATCAACCAATATGAAAGTGTAAATTAAAAATTTTAAAATGATAATTAAATATCATTAACTAGTGTTAAATTGTACAAAGTGTTAACAAGTAAACACAAGATTAACATTTAAAAAATCAAAATTTTACTATAAAACACATAATTTTAGTGGGAAAAAAGGCTTGTGAAAAAGCACCGTAAGGTTTGGTTGAAACATCAACTATAGTAGTAAAAATCAGAACATTGCCCGCAAAAGTGAAAAAAATTGATTATCGAATTTGATCGACTCGAATTCTTGACCTGCGAGATTTTCATGACCCGAAAATATTAATTCTCCAATTATTTATGTCTTGCACCCCCAAGAAGTTGATATTTGCATCCAAATCTCTCCTTACTCTTTCAAATTTTATTTAATTATATTTGTTACACATCTCTAATTAAATTTTATTATGTTGCACATTAATTTTTTATCTCACTATGAGACATTGCTACACAAAACTTTGTCATTTTGTTATATTTCTTTATCTTTTTAATTATAGCTAATTCAATATATTTTTTTATTTGCCTCCTCATAACGTGCCACATCTTTCATTTCATGCACTGAAAAATAATTAAAAGAAAATTTCCCTTTCCTTTAAGGGAAATTAATTTACTGCACCATAAACGATATTTGCTTTTCGACAAAGTCTTGTCTAAAAGCTTCTTAGAATGAGACAAACGATTAATGTGCAATATAACAAAACTTAACTATAAATAGGGTTTCGAATATAATTTAAGAAAGTTTGAAAGAGGAAGGAGAGATTTGGATGTAAATACCACCTTTCGGGGGTGATGTGCATAAATAATTGGGGAATTAATGATTTTGGACCATAAGAATCTCGCGGGTCAAGAATTAGAGTCAGAGCAATTCACAGATCAAATTTTCCCCATTTCCACACAATGCATGCATTTTTACACCAGGCTTGATGTTTCATTTCCAACACTTGATTTTTTTATCAAAACAAATATTAATGGGGGAATATTTATTAGGGTCCCAAACTCTAGCCAAATGATTTGATAGAGTTTTTACAAGAGATTTGCCCAAGATATAACTTGACTTGTTACAAAAGAGAAACAAAAGGCAAAATAGTTGTCACTCCATCTTTTGATTTACTACAAGAAATAGCAAACAAAGGAGAATATTGGAAATGTTTCCAGTGTTTGCACCTCCACCCCCCCTGTGTTAGTGCTGAACACCGGCCATATTTCCAATTTGCTCCTATGTTTGGGTGGACCTAGGTATGTCTCAAAATTGCTTCTGCATTTGTGCAGTTGTCCAGGTGCTAAAATCCTCCAGGTTCTAAAAACACTCCAGGTACAACCAGGTGTGTAACAATCCTTCCAGGTGTTATTGTTCTTGTCTTGTAATCCTATGAGCATGTGCCCTTAATTCTTTCTACTCGAAAATGATTGTGAAATTCGCTCGGTTGCTTGCGAGCATGTTCTCCTCCTTTGTTTGAGCCAAATGAGTGATCGAAAAATACGTTTATCAGTAGCATCCATTTAATTTACTCTTATGTTTGGCATATTCAACCTATCTAGGTGTAGCAGGCCTTTTGTTTTCTGATTTAGTTGAGCATACATCAGTGTGTAGCACTCTTAATTTCCTTTGTCGGCTTTTTTAGCTAACCTATCTGCAACCTGATTCCCTTCTCTCAGCACATCAGAGAGCTGGGATTCAGATAGGGATCTGTGCAAGTTATGTGCAGTGTCAAAATGTTGCCATGGGGATTTGTATGGATCCTTTATGCAATGAAAGACCTGTGTACTATCAGTTTCAATGATGAACTGATTATTTTCCATAATTGATGTCATTTGAAATCCTTTTTGAACAACCATTAATTCAGCATGGAAACTGCTGGTAGCTGGGTCAGAAGAGACACAAGCACATATCAGTTTCCCTTGTGAATTTCTTATGACCACTCCAATTCCAAAATAGGTCTTGCCTCTTACTCAGGAAGCATCTACATTGATTTTAAATTGACATGAGGGCTTCTTCCAATTAACTATCATGATCTGAGGCTTCCTAGGGTTGTTCAGTTTAGGAATGATACCAGTTGTAACCCAAAGTTTGTCTACTGGTTTATGAGTAACAAGTGGTTTTTATGGAAAGCTAGAAACAGGTCCTCTTTGATGAGTTTCATGATATTTACGATATTAGGCTTTATCTCATCAAATAAAAGGTTGTTTCTAGCTATCCACTGATTCTAAACTACAAAAGATGGTAAGGTACTAACTAACTGGGAATGTACAACAGATGTTCCTTTTAAAGACCAGTAAAATGACAGCCTATCAAAAATAGACTGAAAATCAGGCACTGTATTACCTAAAATAGAATTGATCCCACGCCATATTTTTTGTGTTAGTGTACATGAATTGAAATAATGAGACATGGAATCCTGGTTGTAACACATAGGGCATTTAGAAGCAAGTGAGATGTTTGAAAATACCAGTATATTATCAAAGGGTAGCACAACATTCACTAGCTTCCATAAAAATACATATACTTTTTTGGTATATTAACATTCCAAACCAGTTTCAAGGATCTTAGGTTACCTCTATGTTGAGCAATAACCCGGTGTCCAGCTTAAAGGAGAAGTTTTCATTTTTAGTTGGTTTCCAAACCATTCTATCTTGCCTTTCCTGTTGGAGTTTGGATTCCTGAAGAAAAGCTAAGATGTTAGGGTTCAGGTGATTAAGCTTAGGCATGTATACACTTTTGTCATTTAAAAAATTCAGCAATTGATAAATCTAGGGGTATTATATTGGGGGGAATCATGTCTATCAATGGTCCAAAACCTCTCCAGTTGGATGTCATAAAATTTGAAAGGTCATTTCCAATTATTACCCTAGTATTTATGAGTGCTAAAGAGTCCATTTTAAGAATCCTTTTCCAGTTTTGGGAATTTCTCTTGTTTTGTGGCCGTGATCACAAAACCTGAGCCCATGGAGTGATTCCTAGTTGGAATTTCCACCATAGCTTTAGAGAAAAAGTGCCAATGATGTCAGTTAGCTTCCTCAGTCCTAAACCATTTTGTTCCAGTGGGTAACACATTCTATCTAAGCTAATCCAAACCTTTTTATTTCCATTTTGGCTTTCACCCCAAAAGAATCTATTTTATCTTTCTTTTTTGCACTTTGATTATGGATTTGGGGGGTTTCATAACAGCCCACAGATGTTGTGGGATAGAGTACATCACATATTTTATGAGTGTCAATCTACCAGCTATGGTTAACCAAATGTTTTTCCAATTTTTAAGCTTTCTATCATAAAGTTCAAGTAGGGGTTGGAAGTGTGTGGCCTTTGTCCTCCCTTTGTAAGTAGAGCAACCTAAATATGTGAAAGGGAAGGTACCAGGTTTCACCCTCAATTCATTTTTTATCAGGTTCTCTTGAGGTCTAGAGGCCGAGTTACTAATGAAATAGTTACTCTTATCATAATTTATCTTTTGTCCAGAAGTAAGTTCAAACACTTCCAAGAAATGTCTTAATCTGATTACAATGCTTCTAGTGGCCTTAAAAAATAAAACCGTATCATCTGCATAGCTAAGATGTGAAAAAGGAATAGAACCAGCAGCCAATTGATAATGTTTCAGTTTCCCATTTAGAAAGCAAATATGTAAACTCCTAGAGAAAGATTCAGTAAATAGATTAAATAGGAGAGGGGAGAGGGGATCTCCCTTCTTTATACCTCTTGTAGGTTGGAAAAAAACTTGCAGCCTTACCATTTATTAATACAAAGAACCAAGATGAAGAAAGGTTGGATATGATAATGTTTATAAAATCATCCTGGAATAAAAAATTAGAGAGAACTGCAGATAAAAAAGACCACCTAACCCTATCAATTTTAGAATGCAGTTTGGTGATCCTGTTTTATTATTTAAAAATATGGTTAGCTCCTTTAATTGAATGACATTATCTGTGAGTTCTTTGCTCTTAATGAAAACTGACTGTTGTTCAGAGATTAATCTAAACATCAGATTATTTAGTCTCTTGACTAGTAGCTTTGTTATGAAATTAGATAGAGAAATTGGTTTGTACTTTGAGAAGGTTTGGTGAGAGTCGTTTCACTCGCCAAATAACCTGCAAACTCAGGAAAATACTAATTAGTATAATGATAAGTAGGGTCGATCCCACAAGGAGAAAAAATCAATAAATTCAATTTCTTTTCCAACTAATTCAGAAAACTCTTTGGTGATGCCACCACGCCTTAATTTTTGAAAATGATTTCTAAGACTAAAATCACAAATAATGAATGTAAAATGATAAATAATATATTTAAATGATATAAGCTAAGAATAACTCATGCTAGTTACTATCGATCATGGGCGCAATAATAAGTCAATTCTTACCAATCTATCGGTTATAAGGAAGTATGTATGCTTAACCCCCCAATTATTTCTTATTTTATCGACAGTTAATCAATTATAATTAACTAACTATTTCCCTTACCAAAATTTCTCCAGAAAGTATTCGCTAAACTAGAACACATCTTGGTAGCATTAAGAATTAAAAGAACCGGATATAGCAATTATCCAAATATTCGCAAGTAATAATGCACACCCAATTATGCCCCATCTTGCTAATACAGTCCTAGCTAGTTAACTGTTTTTCACAAGAACTCGCTACTTACTAATCCCATCCAAAAATTACGGATTGGCGGAAATTAGATAGCTATATTCTGAAAACATTCAACTTGGCCAAACTCAAACATATAAGAAATAAATTAAACCAAGAACAATTAAAACATGCAAGAATCAATTGTAAATCAATTAGAATTTATAAACTAACACTCATTATTCCATGCCGATATATAAATTATCTACTCATAATAATGAAACTAAACAAATAAATAACATAAAAACTAAACATAATATAACTAATAAGTTTATAACGAAAGCAAACAACCAAACCGTGATTTGTAGCTTAATGTTTACGCACTCCACTGACGGAAGCAAATTCAATTGTGAATACAATAATTCCAATATTCCAAAGCTCCCAGTAATGTAGCAGCAGCCGAAAACTATTAATCCCAAAACCAATAAATTGCCAAATAACCAAACTACTATCTAACTGAAGTCTTGTCTGGAACGAGAAAACGTAAACTAAAACTGATCGAAAACTAAAAACTGGTATATCTGTTTTCAACTCTATACTCTTCCTCCTGCCGTCTTCTCTGCGTTGTATAAATATACTAACGCACGCAATTACAATACCTTCCAAATTTGAATTCTAATCCTATCCTTATCTAATTAAGGAATAAGAATAAGAATAAGAATCAAATCTCCAAAAATATCTCATAAATATATCTTCAAAACAGCAAGAATATTCCATAATCAGCTCCAAAATTGTCTCCAAAAAATATTCCAACACACACGATCATACACTTCTGCGCTAATTTATACTGATTTTCTGCTATAATTGCCTCAAATGCTCCTCAAAGTCCCACCTAAGCCTAAAACCTGAAATATGTGACAATTAACACCTAAAGTGCACATTAATCTGGTAAAATCACAATAAACCCAAATAAAATAAACAACATAATTTTATACATATCAAATATCCTCACACTTGAGTCATGATTGCCCTCAAGTATGAAATGAGAATCAAATCATATTGTTTATCATAAATGTCCCAATATCCCCGACTGACTCTAAGAAAGACTCAAATGAAAAGGAAAATAACAAATGACAATAATCCTAAACCCATCAAACCAGCAAATTCAGCATATAAATCCTTAATTTTTTAATCCATAGACAAACTTTACCTTTCCAATAACAAAGGGTCCTGTATAACACTCTCAACATTATCACAGCCTTCAAATTACACAAGTAAAATCATCCTCAAGTTAATGCAAAACAGCCCTCAACTTAGTCAAAATCAAACAAGCATTGAACATTTCTCACAGGTTCACACATTTCGCTCAAGATGTAAAGGACAGTCACTCAATAAATGAAGTTCACATGACAATACTCAAATCATTTAATGCAAATCAGAAAGGTCTTTATTCAATGTTGTAACGGGGTTAGGGGGAATAAAATAAGGTAAGGTTCTAGGGGTTCTAAGATTCAAAAATGAAATATACACGCATGCTCATTTCAGCCCAAACTTCTCAACTAATGTCAACAATTTCAGCGATCAAAAGAGTACAAAAATCTACTTAAAACTGATTGTAAACATTAAATGGTGGTGCTGTATTTTTTTTCTTTTTGTCTTTTTTGTCTTCTTTTTTTTCTGATTTTCTTTTCTTTTCCCTGGGCACTTCAACCCTTTTTTTCTGAATTTTCCAGCACCAAATCATTTTTTAAAATCATTCTACCGCACATCTAAAAATAGTACCTCACAATCAATTTTTGCATCAAGAATCAAGGTACAAACTGATTTTTTTCTTTTTTGGAAACCAGCAGCAGCGAATAATATGAGAAGTTTATTATATCATACGCATGCACATATATAGGACAAAAGAGAAGGATAAAAACAGGCTTTTGGCTTCATATGAATGTGGCTTAAACAAAGAAAATGGTCAAGGCTTCAAAGGGTTTGCTAGGGGTGATGTTAGGTAGGAAATATAAGTTGTGGGGTTAATTCCTAATGCCTTTCATCATTTTCACACAAATAACTCAAGTAATGCCAATATCGCTCACAAAAAAGATTGATGTAGAGACTGCTCTACTCTAGCTCAAACCTCACTTTACTAGGCTCAAATGTTCAATTACTTGTCTTTTTTCGTCGTCCCAAGTCTCATTTAGACCAATTTACACAAATTATGTTGAACTCATTTACCAAGTAATTTTAGGGGTGTATCAAGTAGCCAATTATGTCACACAAGAGGTTTATTACCAACAAGTTCAGTTCATCCAGAATCAATAATATCAAGAATGGTATGCTGAATTTGACTCGATTACTAAAAAAATCTTTTTGTATTTTTGTAATAAGGAGATACTAACATAAAAATACACATAATTCTCCTCACACTTAAACCTTGCTTTCCCTCAAGCAAGTTCAACAAAAGTATAAGGACACGCAATCAAAAAGAACACAAAGAAATTAAAATAAACAAAAGAAGGAGGAACTTATTGGGAGTTTTCATCAAGGGTAGTCAGGCCAAGTGCAAGGAGTATTCGTTCATTCTGAGCAGCTATTGCATCCAATCTTCGTTCAGTCAAGGAAACCAAGTCATCCACTTTTTTATGAAGGGATCGTATTTCCTCAGGTAAAGAGACCAAAGTAACACGCCCTGCATTAGTAGAAGTACTCGGGCAAGGAATACCCGGCAGAGAAAACTGAGGACGATTGTTAGCATCATAATAATACAGCTCAGACACTCTCATATATCGCAAATCAAATGCAATAGGTGGTTTGACCAACTGGGGGATAGGAGAAGTGGTGAAATGGATATTTCGATCCACAAAGATCCCAAGTACGTAGCACATAGTCAAATGACGAGATGAGTGCAAAGCAATATCATACAAACTCTCAGCTAACCAATAACCAAGATTTAGCATATTATTTGCGTACATGCATAACAACCAAAATAAGTCCATTTGACTCACTCTAGCAAAAGTGGTAAACCTACCAAACACATTCCGAACCAGGATAGCATGACAAATACGCAAAGCAGGATCAGAGATCTAATGCACATTCGCACAATGGCAATCCTATTCATCAGGACAGTTGGGTACAATAAGTTTCCATGCATCAACAAGTTTAAAACCAGGAAAGGTCACATAATTCCCAACAAAAGCAGAGTTATATGCCTCGGAATATAATTCATCAGAGGAAACTAAACCAAGTGCCATATTCCAATCATTTAAAAATAAATGCACGACGTTCAATCCTATTCTGAAAAATATGCAAGTTTCATACAAATTATTCCCAACCAACATTAGAAAAATATGTCTTCACCTTATCATATATGTTCAAAATGCGTAAGGAAGTAATACTAACCTTGTGTCCAGCATCAAACTTTTTCTTACTTCGCTTTTGCAACATCTCTGCCCGTTTTGAATCTTCAAAATGGAGTAACTCAGCAGGGGTTCCAAGTGTGACTTCCAGGGGAAAATCGCTTTATTTATAAAAAGCATTCCTCTCAAAACTGCAGCCTCAAAAATAATTTTTGACTGCATCTCTGTAGTTTGCTGCTGGGGAGCATCATCAGGTTCCCCTTCCTATTCGGGTTCCTGTGAAGAAGGTGGCGATGGACCTCGGCAGCGCTTGGACACTCGTGCTCGCCGCGATTTCATTTTTAGCACATATGTGTGATGGAGATCAGGGTACGACTACCACCATTAATTAAGACATTCCATGTCTAAATCAAACATTTAAGGGTTATGTTCGTGATCCTCTAAATGACAAGGTTGGACCTATGACAAGGTCTAGAATGAAGCTTAGAAATGCTGCATTGAATGGTTTGATTGATCGTCTTCATGATGAAGAACTCAAGAAGAAGTCGGTAAGTTCTTGGATTACTTATTCAAGGTTGTCGATTAATTGAAAACATTATGAAGAACAATATACTCTTTTTCCTATTGGATTTTTTAATTAGGTAGTGTGATCATTGTAATATTAATTTTATTTTGTTTGGATTGATTTTATCCGGCCATGTGGGCCTTAGGAGAGTAGCTCGAACTTATCTAAGTCTGTCAGGATTTAGCATATTCAATTTTATTCTAATTAGACTTAGATTTGGTAGGAGTAAATTAGTGAAGTAGCCGAGATTCCTGGAAGGCAGCCGAGGACTTGAAGATTGCATGGATTATGGAATTATCAGATTGCATGGATAATTATTCCTTGAAGAAGAAGATTATGCATGCCAGAGAATTATGCACGGCAATATCTTCATTCCAGTATATGCTTGGCCGAGGAATTATAGTTAAGGAAAGATTAGGATTTGATTTTTGGTATTCTAGTTAGATATGGTTTTAGCTTTTTAAAGCTACCATAAAATTTGATTCAGTTCTGATTGTGATTAGGTTTCCTTCAGCCGAAATTCTTCTCTCTATTTAAAGAGGATTTGGCTGAAATTTGTAACACAACTTTTATCAATTATATTCATACTTTTGAGACATTCTCATTATCTTAATTGTTACTTAAACCTACGGGCTATTTAAGTTTCAATATCCTTTTATAGGCGTACCATGCGGGCTAGACGTTTATAGAGAAACCTTGTAAGTGTACCCTGCGGGCTAAATGCTTATAAGTCAAGTTGAGTGTACCCTGCGGGCCAGACGCTGCGATTCGTGCATTTATTTGAGTTGCGCGAGATCCTCAAATAAATAAAAATCCAATTTTCCGCAATCTAGAGTTTTCACAAGGAGATTCATATCAGTTTCCCTGGGGACTGATATGATGAATTTCACTCGTCCAACTCCATCGATGAGAACGAAGTTCAGAGTTCCGGTGTGCCATCGGTAAGGGAAGACTAAAATTCTATAGCCTTCTAGGATATTAGCCAAAGTAAGGGCAAGCGTCCGATGGAAGGCTCTTTGAATTGGGTATGGGCCAATAAGCTTCAAGAATGGAACGATGAGCTCCCCCAAAGACTATGTGGAGGCAGAAGTGGGTAGCTCGAAAGGATGCCCTTCCTGGGGATTATGATATTTACTATGATGAGGCAGGGTAACCCTACTTTTTGATAGAGTGCCAAGAAGGTGACAAGAGTGATAAGGTCGAGGATGAGTCAAGGTATGGACCAGCCCCTCGAAAGCCCTACATAATGTCCAAGAACGTGTTAACTCTCCTCAAGGTTCTTCCAACTTACCTAAGGGTTCATGAAAACATCATGATGGAGCCCCTTGAGGAGAAAAAAATGCCAACCAGCTTATCGGTATGGAAATCCGCCATCTATCAGCGACAGATTAAGTTTAGATTATGCTTCCCATTTCCCCCACTATTCTCGCTGATGCTCAAAGAATTTAAGGTAAATCTGGACCAGTTCCACCCCAATGTGGTTGTATTTATTATTACGTCTAGAGCTGTCAATCTCTGACCCGACCCGACCCTGCCCGAACCGACCTGATCGAACTCAACCAGAACACGATCCTGACCCGCAAAATATTGACCCGAACCTGAACTCGACTCCGACCTGAACCGAACTCAACCCAAAACCGATCCAGACCCGCAAAATATTGACCCAAACCCGAACCCGACCCAAACCGAACTCAACCCGAACCCAATTCTGACCCACAAAATACTGACCCGAACCTGAACCGAACCAAACTCAACCCGAAACCCGATTCTGACCTGATAATCTGGGTTCAAACCCGAACCCGACCCGAACCGAACTCAACCCAAAACCCAATTCTGACTTGATAATCTGGGTTCAAACCCGAACCCAACTCGACCCGAACTCAACCCGAACCCAATTATGACCTGATAATCTGGACTCTAACCTAACACGACCGAATCAACTTGAAATTTTATTCCGACCAAAACATGATTCAATCGGAATACGTTTCAACTTGAACCCAATTCAACCTGACGTGTAATCAACTTATAACCAATTATAAACTATTTGTTGCTTGTTAGAAACTATTTTTCATATTTCGAAGTCACTTCTTTATTAAAATGCTTTACTCCGTATTAAAATTCTGAAAAAGATATGTTGGAATATTATGTAAAAGGAATTTCCCAACATTCTATAATTGTGTAGGGATATTAATGCTATAAATAAAATAATTTATGTACCACAATTAAATCAAAATTAACATATTATATTTAGATTGAAGAAATATGAAAATGTGGCATAAAATCTTATTACCACAATTTGTCATTTATGCATATTTATTTCTTGAAAGTTAGATTGTTAACATGCCCATATCATAGTTATATATATATATAATATTTGTGTGAAAAAAATAAAAGTGTAATAATTGTCAATTATAACGTTATGTAAGTAATATCTAAGTAAAAAATAAAATAAATGTGTGTTTAATTTCTTTATAAAATTAATTCCATATTATATGATATATTGTCACTGTATAGTAAAAACTTCCAAACATTATAACATATTGAAAACATAGTTGATCATCAATCCACAATAAATACAAATGAAACCCAATTCGCTGAAATTTTTTAGACAATAAAACAGTACAAGAGAAGTTTAAGAGATCTTTGAGCTAAATAAAACATCCATTTTCTTCTTCCGGGTTACTTTTAAAAAGTTCTTGACAAATCCGATTTTTGTCATGCTAAAGTCACATGGATTCACCAGCGAAGCAAGCATAGCCACACCTGTAAATC
>JAULKM010000013.1:13029850-13052405 GCA_032355605.1 Rubia tinctorum
TGAGCTTGAAAAGGTGAAGCGTAGCTTATCTGCCCTTTGCAGGTACCTGCTCTCCCGTATAGTTGCTTGTTACATCCAGGTGAAATTTTGTGCTTATTTTGACATTTTGGGTGCTTTGTGTTTGTTTTTCCTAGAAGAGGGGGCTCAGTTGCCAAGTCGGCACATGAACTAAATTTAGCACTTGAAGAAGTTTCATGAGTAGAGTACATTTGTTAGACTAGTTGCAAAACCTCACGTAGTGATAGACATTGTTAGGACTTGTAATAGAAATTAGGCCTCTCTATGTAACAAAGAATGTGCCGTTGATTTGATATTGAAGTCCAAGGGTGATTTTGTTGCCATAAAACGCTGCTGCCGTTTTATTCTTATGGACAACGATCTGATCTCAGCGCTGTGCAATATAATGCTGTTGTGGTGGTGGTTGAAGGAAGTGGAGCATATGCATAGAGTAGATCAAAAGTGATGCAAGTCTCTGTGTTGGGAGATTCTAAGTTTGCTCACCGAAGCCATGAACTCAGCAAACATTTGAAGTACTTGAGAGTGATGTGGACGTGGCGGAAAACATTCTCAGTCAAGGAGGCCATGACCCTCCATATCTGGATGTGCCATGTACAAAGAGGGACATGATGAGAACGCGATAATTGACCCACGATCCCACATTTTGGACAAACTATAAATATCGAGTCGTATACAAAGATCTGGTACTACTCAATAAAGAATTGTATATATAGATATGGTACTGATTTAAACATCAGAGTTTCATCCACGGGATTAACCCGGGAATCTTTGCAGGTACTTGAAGAACATGGGGCTTGCGTGACCCTATCATTATTCGAAAGGAATCAACCATATTGGCGCAGTCATATGTGGGAATTTCTTATTCTTTTTTAATTTTGATAGTTCTCAAGAGAAGTCGATGCAGCCTCTCCAGGAACAGACACCCAATGAAACTCATCAGTTCTTGAAATTTGACCTACATAGCAAGAAATTAGCAAAACCTCACCGAACCACGCAGTTTAGGTAAAGCACATATGTTACAAATTTTAGAGATGTTACCCATAAGAAATGTGTGCACGACGCCGATAATTAAAAACAAGAGAGGCATACGAGGACACGAAACCCTAAGAAGCACTCGATTAGACTATATTTATCCATGACCCAACCTAATCAAAAAGTTTAATTAAATATTATATATCTCTCATCCACCTACATAACCCACAATCCAACTAATTCATTTAAAGGTTTATCAATGACCTTTTTTAAGTAAAAAAATTTAAATTCATTCCTGGAATGTGTTACAAAGTGTGGGTAATTTCCCACCTAGAAATTTGATCTCTATTGTGTTTTGCATACTGAGCTACTGCATGAGCAATATGATTTTCTTGTCTCCTAACCCATGACGATTATGGGTATTGGTGTTTCTCAATCAAGCTAGCTATTTCATCAACTATGAGGCCAAAGTCTGACAAATATTCTTTATGATTCTTAATTGCATTTATAACTATTTGTGCATCTCCCTTGATGAGATTGATGTGTAAGCCCCCCCTCCATCAAACACTGTTATTAGTGCTGTGCGGAGTGCTATACATATGGGGTATGCGATGTGATTCTCCATAAAGCCAATTTCCATTTTAAGAGCTAATAAACCAGCCAAGGCATGTGTTATCACTAGACATGGTTGCATAAAAAAGAGGGTTCCCTAGTGTTGTAGTTTGAGCGTCTTGATGTCGTCCTAAGGGATGGGATGCATCTTCAGGAAAAAAAAAATCCCTAATGCAGATAAGATCTTTGAAGCATATAAAACACACTGTTGTGGTTGGATATCGTGATGCTCCCCGTGTAGGAGTGCATTTATGTGGTGCCATAGTTGGGACAATAGAATAACAATAATTTCCATTTCACGATCATTCATTTCTAAAATCAAATCATGTGTCCATAGGATAGCACTCGACTATTCATATTTGTATATCACCTCATGTAGGTCTCCACAAACTAGATTTGATGAGCCAGAGGGCTATGAAAAATATATATACCGTGGATGTGTCCCTTGCAAAACAAGTCAAGCAAGTTATTTTTGGTGCAAATTGGTTGTTGAAGGAAGTTATCCTTGCACAATCTCCATATGAAGTGTTTAATCTTTGGTTGTGTCATTGAAGTCCAAATCTTCTTTCAGTGTATAGATGGTCTCGAGCTGCTCAATGCCATGTTGCTTGCATGTGAGAAAATAGAGGAATTAATTCCCATATTATAACCCGATTTGACCTCATATTTACCATCCACTATTGGGTGCCATATCCAACGGTCTTTAATTTATGGGTCTGTGGTTCTTGGAAGTGATAAAATGAGTGTAGAATCCTCCTGATTGAAAGATTAGATACTTATTCCAGGCGGTACCATTTTCGGTCATAAATTGACTAATGTTTAGCTCCTCTGGATAAACTTATGACAATGATGTTGGATTCTGGCCTTCTAATCTTTGGAGCCATATACCCGTTTTTATCTTTGTGTCTTTTCCCGAGCCTATCCTTCTCTGAATGCCTTTTGACAGCAAGTTACTTCTCTCTAAAATAGATCTTCATGCAAAAGATGGATTTCATCCCAATTTTTCCTCTAGGAAAGTAGAAGATGGAAAGTATTTGGCTTTTAGGACACATGCCACTGTTGACGCCGGGTTTACAAGCAGACGCCGTGCTTGTTTTTCTAACATCGCAGTGTTAAAGATTTTTAGATCTTTGAAGCCTAATCCACCCATATTTTTTGGAAAGCATAATTTTGTCCATTTGGCCCAGTGGATATTCTCTTTTTGGGATGTATCACCCCACCAATAGTGACTGTATAGCATATATATCATCTATGAGAGTATCAGGTAGCATGAAGCATGACATAGTATAAGTGGGAATAGCCTGCAAAACAGATTTGATAAGTACTTCTTTTCCTCCATTGGAGAGTTGTTTTTCTTCCCAATTCTCCAACTTCGACCAAATCCAATTCTTAACCTATTCTAGTGTCGCAGTTATAGATCGCCCAAACACTATTGAAAGTCCCAAATATTTTTCATGTGTAACTGCTTCAGAAAATTTTAATGTGTTTAATAGCTAGGATTTATTCTGATCACCATGTTAGGCCTAAACATGATCGAGGATTTGTTTAGATTTATCTTCTACCCTTAAGCTTCCTCAGTGGATTGTAATATTCTTCTCAACTCATGAGCTTCTTGAACACTTGATCCCCCTAGTATCAACGTATCATCATATAACAAAAGATGTGACAGTATAGGTGCATTCCTTGCAATCTTAAGACCATGTATCATTTTCCTCATGATCCCCTCTTGAATCATTAGTGAGAAGACCTCACTACATATAATGAAAAGGTATGGGGATAGAGAATCTCCTTTTCCCAAACCCCTAGCTGGTGTGACTCACCCAAAGAATTTTCCATTTAGCATAAACGAGAATTGCACTATAGTTATACACCTTTCAATTAAATCAATAAAACCCTGGTCAAAACCCATCTTCTAAAGTGTTATTAGCAGGAAAGATCATTCGATTCTATCGAAAGCTTTACTCATATCTAATTTAATCGGCATATGGCCCTTTGCACCTGTCATTTTTCTCTTGATGTAATGATGTGCTTCATGTGCAATGATAACATTTTCATAAATTAGTCTATTCTTGACAAAAGCACTTTGATGGTTTGATATTACTACATCCAACATGACTTTTATACTGTTAGTTATGCATTTGGATATTAACCGATATATCACATTGCACAGGCTACTAGGTCTCAACTGTGAGACCTCTTTCAGCTTCTTCACCTTTGGTATGAGTACAATATTTGTATCATTTAGATATTTTAAATATTTGCCTTCATTAAGGTATCACAGCGCTTCCTGAGTAACCTTTGGTCCAACAATATCCCAAGTACTTTTGAAAAAAATGATGGGACCATTCCATCAGGGCTTGGGGATTTATTAGGCATCTTTCCTTTTAGAGCAGTAGATATATTGCTTGTTGTGTAAGGCCGTGTTAGACTAATGTTCATGGCAGAGCTGAATTTTGATGGTATCATTTCAACCAAGTGATTTATAATCCTTGAGGATGGGTATGAGCTCTCAAATAGATTTTGAAAGTGGCTTGAAATGATATTTTCCATGTCCCGTTCCTCTGTGCCCCATTGCCCCTAACTATCCCTTAACCCATGAATGGTATTCCTCTTTTTGCATTTATTAGCAAAAGCAGGAAATTTTCTATGTGGGGTTTGTATATGGGGAGGTGAGGGCCAAAGGAAAATTTGACTAATGTTATTTAAAATAAAATCCATCCTTATTTTTCTCTATTTATTTGTAACTTAAATTTGCCACTTGTCAACTTTTCATTTGGCTCTCACCTCCCCACATACAATACCTTCACATATAAAATTTTCGGTAGCAAAAGAATGAAAGAAACCAGAATTCTTTTCACCTTTTTCCAGCCACTGTTGCTTTGCTCTTTGTTTCCATATGGGATCCTCCATGTCTAGGTGTCTTTCAAGCTGTAATTTCAATTTGGCCATCTCAGATTGAACCTCGGTGGTTATGATACCTTGTTGTAGCCGTTGGAGTTGATCTGTGAGCTGGTCTTTTATCTTATATTGATCATGGAATATAGATTTTGCCCATGATAAAAGTCCCTGGGAACATTCTGATATAACTGATGGCAGGTCCGACACTGTTGTATTCTAGTATTCTAGAACCACATTCCGATATTGTGGAGATTGTATCCAATAGTTCTCAAAGCAAAAATGTACGTGTCTCCACCTTGGTAACGATCCTTGTACTCCATCCCTTAAGTGCAAAAGTATGGGAACATGGTCTGATTGGTGACTATATAAAAGCTTAAGCTTTACACTAGGATAAGCAGTCATCCAAGTTGGTGTAGCCAGTTCCCTATCTAGTCTAACTTTCACTATACGAGGGTTATTCCAGTTCCTAAACCAAGTATACTTGTATCTCCCATATACCCGATCCAAAATATTACAATGATTATTATGAAGTCATGTATTTGATTTGACGGGCGCCTGTTCTCACTTTCCACCTCAGTTTAGTGTAACAATTCATTGAAGTCACCTATACAGAGCTATGATAGGCTGAAGTTATTGCAAAGGGATGGAAAATGTTCCCAAAACTATGGTTGTTTGTTTGTTTCTTGCTTGCCGTATACACCCATGCAGCGCCACTGTAGACTTGTTCTTGGATCTTTTAACGTAAAATCAATGAAGTTGGAAGAGTAACACAAGACCGAAACGTAAACATCTTTATTCTAAAGAAAAGCTAGACCCCCCCTGAATTTCCATTAGCATCTATAAATACACCATGTAAATCTTAGGTGTCCTTTATTCCAGCAATCTTACTACCAGTACTTCTGATAATAAAATTAAAAATTGAGAGAATTTGTGAATAAGGTCCTTCTGATGTCTAACTGCGCGAGGGTATGAAAGCCCCTGGTAGTTCCAACTTAGTATACTCAAGGTTTTTGGCGAGACTAGTTCTTGACAGTCACCACCATTGGTCCTAATATGGATGAGCCCACATTAAAATTCATCCTTGTCGGAAGAATAAAAGGTGCCGCAATCTCAGTTTTTTGATTTTTTGGGTCATGGCTGGTGTTATTTTCAAGCAGCTAATCACCGATATCCACTTTTCCTTTGAAGACTGTCAATTGGGCCTTTGTGGGTGAGTATTGAACTACAAATGAAGTTTGTCCTGGTCTTGATTTTTCGAGATATTTTTCTCTGCTCTCCCAGCATTAAAAATTAATTTTTCTGACCAACTCATCTAACATATGCCTGGTACATATAATCTCTGCATCTCCAAATAAAAGAGGGTTTTTTCTCAGTGTCCGCTGCCTTCCATTTTCCTTCCATGACCTGTATTCCGATGGAGCCTTGTATCGCCCTTGCACTGCCCTTGCACTATGGTTAAATTTTGCTTGTAATGTCACCATGATCCGGTTCCCCGCAACACCTGCAGTGCCAGAGGAAGCTCCCTTTCCCGTCGGCACCATCAGTTTAGTCACTTGGGCACTTTCTGTTTATTCAGGTTTGGTGAATTTTCCCTTTCCTGCTCTAGTGAATCTGTCACGAGCTAAACTTCCAAGAAGGATAAAACTGTAAAATGTTTATTGATTTTGGAATTATCAGTATAGAAAAGGAATAGAATGGGCAGAAACAAGCTTGAAGGAAAGGGAATCTAGAAAGCTAGATAAGAACAACGAGAATTACAGAGAGAAAAGATTAGGGATTCACCTAACAACTAGCAGAATATGCAAATCACTATAAACCTCCTCCGCCCCTCTTCTCCCTTCCATTTATATCCCCGCTCCTACTTGGCTAACTGCTGCTAATCGTACAACTTCTTAGCTCACTTATGGCAGGAACATAATTCGTTATAGATCCATTGCAACCATCTGAACAGTTGAAATAACTAGGAATTCCCTATCTACCCTTCTTCATTTGGGCTGATCATGACAATCCCTCCCTGTTAAGCTAATACTTGACCTCAAGTGTTAATCAGAAAAATGAGTTTCTCCTATTAAAACTACTTACTCAGTACTGAAATTCTGGAAACTGATTCGGAATAAATGTACTATCCTCTCATGAAGCTTCCTCCACTGGAAATCCCGATCAAACGATTAACCACGGCACCACCTCTTGGCCATATTTGTTCAACAATATTCTCTCCTTAATGTACCTAGGTTTTAACAAAGGAATCTCCACGGTATCTTCAAGAGGTATATGATTAATACTATATGGCAAAGCTCAGCCGTATTGCTTCAATAATGAGATATGAAACACATGATGATTTTAGAGCTAACTAGCAACTGTAGTTTATATGCTACAACTCCATTTCTTGCTTCAATCAGTAAAGGGCCATATAATCTTAGAGCTAACTTGTTCAGATGTTGGCTTGTCACAGAAACTTGCTTATACTCTTGCAGTTTAAGAAACACCCAATCTCCCACCTTAAACTCTTTGTCAGTTCTGTGTTGATTAGCATAAAACCGCATTCTTTCATGAGCCTTGACCACATGTTTTTGTAGCTTTTCTTGTACCATTTCTCTTTGTTGAACCAAATCTGCAGTTGCTGGTATAACAACATTAGAAAAGGTTCCCAAAGGAATCACTCCATATACTGCTTTATAAGGAGACATCTTAATACTAGAGTGAAAAGAAGTGTTGTACCACCATTCTGCTGCCCCAATCCAATCCTTCCAAGTGCTAGGTTGATCCCCACAGAAGCATCTTAAGTATGTTTCCAACACTTGATTCACCCTTTCTGGCTGGCTATCAGTTTGAGGGTGGTAAGCAGTACTAAATTGAAGTTTAACTCCCAATTTGCCAAACAACTCCTTCCAGAAATAGCTCAAAAAGACTTTGTCTGCATCACTGGTAATTGTCTTAGGTAAGCCATGTAATTTGTAATATTCAACCAAAAATAACTGAGCAATAGTTTGGGCATTAAAAGGATGTGAAACTGAATAAAATGAGCATATTTTGACAATCTATCCACAATCACAAAAATGGTATCATAACCTTGTGATGATGGCAATTTCTCTACAAAGTCCATGGTGATTTGTCTCCAATTCTGAGTAGGAATTGGCAGAGATTACAGTAACCCCAAAGGATGGCAATGATCTCCTTGTTTTGCTGACACACAAGGTACTTTTTCACAAACTTCTCCACTTCCTTTCTGAGTCCAGGTCAAAAGAAAACCGTTTCAATTCTCTTGTGTTGCTAACTGACCAGAATGACCTCCCAATGCAGATGCATGCATAGTGCTGATAATGTGTTATCTGTTATCTCCTTATTTTCCAACATACAATTTATTTCCCTTCTTCAACATCCCATTCACAAACTGATAAGGTCCATTTAGATCTGGAGTTAGTGCAACATGAGCAATCACGTCTTGCGCATGTTGATCATCTTCATAGCTAAGGCCAATTTGTTGCAACCATTGAGGCTGTGCAGAAGTAATAACCCTCACTTTACTGTGGTCCCAGTTAACCTGTACAGCTCCTGAGGTGGAACTTGCCTCTGACTAAGTTTGACCTAAAGGATTCATTGCTTTTGAATCATGCCTCTCTGTTACTTCTTTAGAAAACCTGGATAAAGCATCTGCTGCCACATTTTTAGTCCTTTTTTATACTGTATTTCAAAGCTAAAACCAAATAATTTGGTAAACCATTTGTGTTGCAGGGTGCTGGTTAATTTTTTATCCAAAAGGTACTTCAAAGACTGGTGATCAGTCTTAATAATGAAATGATTTCCCATCAAGTAGTGTTTCCACTTTTCTACTGCCATCACTAATGCCAATAGTTCCTTTTCATGGGTAGAAAGACCTTTATTTTTCTCACAAAAAGACTTACTCAAGTAAGCTACAGGTCTCTGAGATTGCATAAGTACAACTCCCATACCCTGAGCACTGGCATCTGTTTCCACCACAAAAGGTTTACTGAAATCTGGTAGGCTCAAAACTGGTGCAGTAGTAATTACCTTTTTCATAATTTCAAAAGCTTGATCAGCCTTATCACTCTACTTAAAGGAATCTTTCCTTAACATATCATGCAGTGGTTTGAAAATTATTCCATATGATGATATGAATCTTCTATAATAACCTGCCAGCCCAAGAAAACCCCACAATTGCTTCAGTGTTATTGGTTTAGTCCACTGGACAATACATTCTATTTTTTATTTATCCATTGAAACTCCAGCTCTTGAAATTGTATGTCTTAAATAATCAAAATACACATTAATTTTCTTTGCATAAAGTTGATGTTTTCTCATCTGCTGCAAAACTATCTGAATATGATTGCAATGTTCTTCCAAACTAATTTTGTATATCAATATGTCATCAAAGAAGACTAAAACAAACTTCCTTAAGTAATATTTGAAAACCGAGTTCATTAAAGAATGGAATCTAGATGGGGTATTAGTAAGCCCAAAAGGCATAATAAGAAATTCATTATGGCCACTGTGAGCTTGGAATGCAGTTTTAGGAACATCCTCCTTTCTAACTCTAACCTGATGGTACCCTGCTCTCAAATCTAGTTTTGAGAAATACTTTGCTCCATTCAACTCATCCATCAATTCATCAATAATGGGAATGAGAAACTTATCCTTTATTGTGATGTCATTACGTCTTTTATAGTCTATGGACATCCTCCAAGTGCCATCCTTATTTTTGACTAAAATTATTGGGAAGAAAATGGACTGGTGTTGTCTTGTATGATCTTACTCCTCTTCATCTCCTCAATTTCCCTTTCAATCTCATCTTATGGGCATGAGCATACCTATAAGGCCTGCATTAAAAAGGCTTAGAACCACTTTTTAAAGGTATCTAATGATCTGTAATTCTAATATGAGGTAATGAAGTTGGCAATTCAAAGACATCAGAAAAATTCTCAAGGATATTATGCACCTGTACTAGTATTTCCTCCTGATTTTCTGTCAAGGTCTGCTGCTTTTTCTGAGTCTCTGACATATTTTGCTGCACTCCCGGAGGCTAAAAAATAACCCTGCTCTTCTTGCATATCATCTGCTCTTCCGCTAACTCAACAAACTCATCTGAGTCTTTCGTTTTTAAGTGACAAAGCCTTCTCTTCTTGTATTCACTCCACTGTCTAACCTACTGCCCTCTGATCAACTTCATTACAACCTCATCATTATCTCCTTGTTGTGTCCAAATTCTAACCGCATTAGAAAATGAAATGCTCTTCTCAGCAAAGTTAAATGTTATTGGACTGAAAAGTCTCATCTAGTCTACCCCAAGAATCATATCAAGCTCTCCTAAAGGCATTACTCTCAAGTCATAACAGGATTTATTTCCCTTCATTTTCCATAAAAATTTGGAACAAAAAGTATGCCCCCTGACCTGTGAACCATCTTCCATATTAACAACAAATGTCCTGGAGGGTATTTGTCTTAATCCAACCTCATACATGATTTCAGGATCAATAAAAGAGTCATTACTACCAGTATCAAGCAATACATTGATTTTTCTTCCCTCTAACCAACCATAAACAGTGATAGTATTGATCATATTCACACTTCCAATAGAATTTAGTTTCAGCTGTTCAGGTTCCTCCTCCACGCATTCATGTTCATCTTCTATTTCCATCACCAATACATCCTCATCTAAATCACCTTGTTCTTTAGAATTTATAAAACTCAGTTGTTTAAACCTGCATCTATGCCCCGGGCTAAAATGATGACCACACTTAAAACATAATTGGTTATCCTTTCTGAACTGAATATCCTATGGTAATAATCTTCTAACACCTTCTAGTTCATATTTGTTTTCAACCGTATCATCTTCATTAGGCACATTAGGAACATTTGATACTACACCAGCAAACATTTTAGGTCTCCGGTTCCGTATTTCTATGTTTTGCTCTTGCAGAATTGCCATTGGTTTAATCTCTTCTTTTAAACCGCTAACAAAGGTAGAGATAAAGTAGGATTCAGAGAGATAAGGATCCTTACTCTTTATTACTGATCTCAGATCCTCGAACTACTCCTGATAAGCCCAGACCGTGCCTCTTTGATAGAGTTTGTTGAATTCCTCCCCCGGATCTTTGCCTCCAAGATCAGAGAACCTTCTCATCACAGTTTCCTCAAAATCATCCCATTCCCAAAAAAAAATTAGTACGTTTCACACTTTGAAACCATACCTCACCTCTTCCTTCCTGATAAATCTCCACTGCTTCCACTTTCTGAGCTTCTCCGATATGAAAATAGTGAAAGAATCGTTCACATTTTCGAATCCATTATTTATTCTTATCACCTTAAAATAATTTTAGCTCAATTTTTGGTTGACCGATTCCAGTGCTACGCCCTATCTTCTCCCTCCAATCTCCGATTATCTCCTGCTCATTATGATTCCTTCTAAGTCTGTGCGGCAATTCAAATTCATCTATGTTTTTCAGATCTAGCATTGCGTGATACTTTGTTGAAGAAGAGCTCCCAACTTCCAGGGTCGCGGTCTTCTTTTTTGCCTCTTTTAGTATTACTAGTTTGGAAATCAATTCTTTCTATTTCTCATACTGGAAATAGAAAGAGTAATTAGTACCTTTGAACTCCACTGTGATCACTCTTGCCAATGGCTTATAAGCATTAATATTTGCTCTCAGCTTCAAGGTATTTCCATTATAGGAACCAAACTTGTTCCTGTACACCCACACGAAATCATCCAAGCAATCTCCAACCAAAGCATCCATTTATGAAGTCATAAGGATTGGCGAGACGTCGTGGACATGGATTCAACTGGGAGTTTCTGCAAAACAGAGGTGGTGGAGGGGTTTAGACCCATTTGTTCCCACAAACACGATTAGATTGTGTTCAACAGACCTGGGTGAAGTGTGAAGCCCATTGGTACTGTCAAAAGGCTTCTCAAATTCAAACAGGGCCAAGTTGACCCCCATAGGGTGTCCCTCAACCTTTCCCCATAAATTCCATGCTTTTTTCATCGTGGAGATCATGTAATCAACCCTCCTTCACTTTTGAATGAGAATATTTGTTCCCAAGAAGTACGATTTTGGCTTACGGGTATCATCATGTAAAGAATCTGAGGCTAGGGGTATTCAACCAGTCGGTCGGTTTGGCGGTTAATCGGTTTCATTTTCTACCGGTTTATACAATTTTATAAGGAACCTAATAACCAACAGATAATGTTGTCGGTTTTACCAGTTCTGTTAGTATCGGTTTCGAATGATGTATCGTTTATTGTTGGTTACCATATATCATTCATTTAAAATTAAAAATATAGATCCATATTAATATTGATTAGTAGTTAGAGTCGCAAAATTTAGAATAAAAGGTAAGAAATTTAGAAATTGGATAATTGTGTTGCATAGGAGTTGAATAATTTTTTTAATTAATATTAATATTGCATCTCGTATATAATTATTATTGTTGGGCACAATTATAAACTACATCGACTTTTATTGGCATAATTATTTTCTTCTAGCATAATTATTATTTAAAGATATATGGGCTAATAATATAGAGTTTAAAGAATAATTTAGTTTGGGTTAGTAATTTAAATTTTTCTTATTGGGTTTGTGATCAAGGCCCAAAAATTAATTAATTAATTTTTGGGGTTGAAATTAATTAATTAATGTGCTATAAAATATCTTTCCGATTATCCGGTTAGACCGTTAGAAAATAATAAAACCTATAAAGGAACCAATTAACCAACATAACCGGATAAACGTAACCGATATTAATCAATTAACTAATTAACTGGTAAACCAAATTAAATACCGGTTCAGTTTTGACCGGTTATTGATTTTTTGGCTTTTTTGAACAACCCAATCTGGAACTATGATTATGTTCAAAGTTTCATCGGATAGGTTGATTTTCTCGTATTTGGCTATCAATTTTCCCCCATGGCAAAGTGCGCAAGATAATCTATAAGGTAAAGTAGTAGTACTGGGAATGAGTGGGTTTGGTGGATGCATTTGGTGAGGGATGAAGGGTGTTGTATGTGTGAATATATAAAGATTGAAGCAGAGATCTTCATGTTGATTAATTTCTTTAATCAAGTTTTTGTTATTATTCTAATTGATTTTATAAATGCTGAGATTAAACTTGCCATTCAAAATTTGAATTTCAAATTTCAAAAGAGATAAAACAGTTCCGTAATTATTGGAGAGAAATGAAGATCATAAAGATCTTGGATAAACTAGGAAAGAAATCCTAGAGAGAGAATATAAGTAGAGAGAAGGCAAAGATAATTTTCTTGGATTTAATATCATATTATCATTGAACCATTGTTTATGAATGACCTAATCCTTCCAAAATTTATCTCTTTATATATTATTTTAATACCAAAAATAAATAGTATATTTTATAATTATTAATCATTATTTAAATATTTTTAATTTTGTAAATATTCAATTATTTAAAATATAATAAACTAAATCTTGAAAAAATATCATTTCAATGTCAAATTTGAAATTGAAATATTATATTATAGAATAAGAAAGGATTAACAATAATTACAAAACTGGAGATAGATCTTTTTTAAGTAGGGAGAAGAGAAATAGTGAGTTGTGCTTTGAATTATGGCAAAATTGGTCTCGATTTATAGAGAATGAAAAATGTAGTTTATTGCAATTAATTTTGTTGTAAAAATAATAAAATAAAAGTAAATAAAACTAGATACATAGATAAGGAGATAAAAGGATTATATTATATTAAATTTAATATTATATATTTTCAACCATTGGGAGTGTAACATGTGGCCACATACCTAACACTCACCTTCCAAATTGAGGTCCACTTTTGACCCTTGATATACATATGGTTGGGCTGGGTCCTTTCATTTCCATTTTTTATTTTAAATGAAAAACACTGATAAATCTATTCTTACAATCATGAAAAAAATACACCAAAGAGTGTGAAGCAACATATATAGTAAGTAACGAATTGCATAAAATGTAAAACACCTAGGGGCAGAGCTAGTAATCGTTGGGGTAGACACCGCCCAACCAGCAAAGCCATCGTAACCCCAATCAAAGACAATGATAACGGAGGTTACTAATCGTTGCTTCGCCTCCCTCTCCTCCTTTTCTATGGGGGCAGTTCACGGTTTTCCATGTAGGAGTGAAGTTCCCTTATCGAAAGCAATGACTCATACTTCCCCAAATACTTGATAAGACTCTTCTTGATATACATACTGTCCGCCTTGTTTTTAGCCTCCTTGAGTGTTTTCACAATGTTATCCCTAGAAAGAAGATCATGAACCTTCAATTTGGGATTCTTTAGGTGGCTATGAAGCAGGGCTTTACACCAACCACGCCCTTAGCGTTGGAAAACATCTTTTCGAATAATTTGAAAAACTCTCAAGTCTTAACATCTTAGTTCATTTCACTCAAGGGTAGTCCGGATGAGCAAGCTACTGATGCCTCAAAAAATAGAGCTGACCCAGAAGTAATTTATTTAACTCATTTTCCTCATGACATAAGTTGGGCTCCTTAGCTAACATCAACTCGCTTCTTTCAAGATCATCTTGTACCACTTTGAGTTTCCCGAGTACATAAACTTTAGGATTAGTGAATTTTGATATACAATGCCAAGAGAGACAAGACTCTCCATGACATGCAACAACCCACATACATTTCTAAACTACAATTCATCATATAGATCACTGATTTTTTTTAAATATACTAACATTGGTCAGATGGCAAAGGAAGTGATTCACCAGCGGGTCCATAGATTCTTGAGTTTGGATGAGCCGCCCACTTCGTTCCGCTCATTTTGTACATCACAATCATGACCCTGCATCCTCTGTGACTTAGACTGCTCCACGTTGCCCCATATCACTTTCTCTTGTTTTCCCTTACTACATACAGAGCCACTTATGTTGGAAAGATAGTGTCTTCGTTCCTTCCTTGCCTCCAGTTAGCACCATCTTCAAGAGACACTTTCTCCTTTCTTTCAGTATTAGTACGATTCTTTTTTTAATTATTTACGAGCAAATTCAACATTTATATCATACTCATCAGCGTTATAGTCCTCTTTAGTCTTTGTTGCAATATCCTGGATAACGAGAACGATAATAGGGGTACCAGAGATACCAATACCTTCAACATAATGGTAATAAATATTAGCCAATTACTAAACATATGTAATCAATCACAATACTGAAATACTGAAAGTATACAATTAAACATTCAACATTCTCTAATGTTTTAGAAGCCAGCATCATCGTCATTTTTGCCTACTTAAATTCAAAGATGTGCGACGAGAGACGGTAAAACTTTTTTTTTCTAGTGATAATGTAGCCCCATTGCGCTGTTATTTATTCAAAGGCACATTATAATTCTACCCATGTAGACTAAGGCCATGCGATACCAAACAAACATAGATAGATCCTTCCATACTCCACAATTACTAAAGAATCCATTAACTAATTGGACCCTAGAGAACTTAGGGTAGAATGTAAACTGGTCCTCATTATTTGTTAACTAGCAAAGCTTATAAAAACCTCAGAATAAGGCTACACTGAATAATTCCCCGTCCTCCACTGTAAAAACCTATAAATACAGTCATACCCTTAGGTTTCAGCAGCGATATTGTAATCTTATAACTCATCAAAACGTTGATGACACATTTATGAACAGGTACAATCAACTCATACTCCAAGTGATGTTCATAGACTGACATATACCCACAAGGAGGGCTAGGTACCTTTCCATTTGGTTGAGGAAACCTAATTTAACACTCACCCATAAATAATTATTGTTCTTTCAAAATAACTAAGTCATTTTCAGTCAAAACACTTTTACAACTACAGACAACTCCCTCAGAATTGGATCTTTGGATGGATGTTACCGGATATGACCTATTTAGGGGGGGGGGGAAGCTGAGTGGGGACATGATGTTGATTAGAATTGATAAAAGGTAGAAGGTGATCAAGATTAGTTTACCTGCCTGACTCAACCATTGGTTCTTCCAATTGTTGGGTCTTTTATCAATTTTTTTCATCAGAGGCTGAAAATGAACAATTTTTTAACTTCCTTTGAATACAAAAACTTCCAGATAGATAAAAGGTACTTGTCCTTTTTTCATACCGAGTATTCTTTGGACCTAAAGGGTGTTTTGAGGGGTACCTTTTTTTTGGAGAAGTTAATAACTTGTTTAGAGATTTGCTTATAGGTATTTAGAAAATTCTTCATTACTTTAAGGTTTTTTATACCTGTTTTTAAAAAGAGAATCATGTCGTCCGAGTACATAAGGTGTGAAACCCTAATAGCCGCGGGAGCGCAAAAAAACATTCCATAAAACCAAGTTGGAAATATTGTTTGAGTGAGATGGAAAACATTCTAAGAATAAGTTATAAAGGAGTGGAGAAAGAGGATCTCCCCATTTTATACCTTTAGAAGTTTTGAAGAATCCGCATAGTCCTCCATTGAAGAGGATTGAGAATTAAGGTGAAGAGATGTAAGTATGATCCTTAAAAGGAGCCACCGAAACCAAATTTTAGCAAGATTGAGTTGAGAAAATCCCCAAGACACCATGTCGAAGGCTTTATGCATATCGAGCCTAAGGATTAGGTTGTGTTTTGGGGGGTTTTTTAATCAAGAAATCTTAAAATCTGTTGCATTTTTAGGATATTATCATATGTGTCTCTACTCTCCATAAAGGCAGGTTGTTCATGTGATGCCAATTTGTGATAAAAACTTCATTCTCAATGTGAGAATATTAGAGAAGATCTTATTGAGCGAGGATGATTGACCTAAAATTAGAAAATGAATAGAGGTTTGGGTTTTGAGGGATTGGTGTGATCAAGTGGAATATACACTGTGGGGATTGTATCCCCGACTAGAAAATCGGTTGCAGCCTCTAAAAGGTCTCGGGAGATAATTTCCCGGCAGTTTTATAAAGATAGAGGAGTCCCCATCTGGTTTCGGGGAGTTTTCAGATTTCATATCAAATCTAATAGTTTTCCGCTCAAGGATGGAGGTAGGGCTAGAAAGGTGAAAGTTGTCATCATATGTTATCACCGATGGAATCTGTGAGAAGAAAAAACTGATGAAAGTTCCTATTTTATTAATTTGTTGTCAATTAAGAAGATTATAAAAAGAATCCCAACTTTTGAGGTTTTTTTGGATCGGTGATCCGATGGCCCTGCTCATTCTTTATCTTTGTTATCATTTGTTTTGTATTTCTCTCTTCAGTTGTTAGATGAAAGAATTTAGTGTTTTGGTCTCCCGGGTGAAACCATTTAACCCTAGACTTTTGTTTAGGAAACACATCCTCTTCTTTTAATGCTCTTGTTAAAAGAGTCTTCTGTTTATTAAGGTTGGTTAAGTCTTGATCTGGACCAGTATTAAGATACTGAGTTACAGATTCTGAAACTTTAGCTTCAGCTTTCCATATGTTTTTGAAAACATTACCAAAAGTGTCTATGTGCCATTTTTTAAGAGAGGACTTCAATCTTTTAAGTTTATTTGCAAATTTAAACATTCTTGATCCTGCTATGGGTTTATCCTGATCAATTTTTACTAGATTTAGGAATTCTTGACCTCTATTTATCCACATTTACTGAAATATGAAACATTTAGGTGAGTGGATTACTGCATTTTGAATGCAGAGAAGCAAAGGAGAGAGATCTGATTTACATCTAGCAAGAACCTGGATTGAACTATTTAGGAATAGGTCTAATCGTGATTTATTAGAAATCCCCCTATCTAATCTCCTATGGGTGGGGCGAACCCTATTGTTGGTTGGTCCTGTTGTGTTAATATCTAGCATTTGGGAGTTATTGATGAAGTTTTTAAAGTCATGTATACTTATCCTAGAAGGTGTACTAGATCCTCTATGTTTAGTGCAGGATAGTATAGCATTAAAGTCCCCAACCATTAGAGTAGGCCCTAAGGGGAGTTTAAGTAATTCTTCCCATAATTGTTTCCTAAGCAATATTGCAGTTTTTGCATAAGTGAGTATAGGGATGAAAGAGTAAATAGTATAAATATCCATAGCTACAAATTGAGTGTGTTGGATATTTAAAGAAACGCCCCATTTATTTGTCCAGAAGATCCATATAAAAGCATTTTGAGCAGCAAAACAATCACGAAAACCTAATTTATGTGTAAAATCCTGAATATGGGAATTATCATGCATATGTTCAATTATAAGGAGAACCATTGTCGAGTAATAAGGAGTTGTTACCTCTTTATTTGTTCAAAAATCAACCAACAATTGATTGACACCGGGCATGATTTATTTTGTATTTTTATCAAATACAATAATTTCCTTTCTACGTCATATGTAGTTTTTTTAGTTTTGGAATATATTTCGTTGAATATATCTTTTTAAACGTTTGGGAAATAAGGATCTAATATATTTTATATATATATATATATATATATATTACTCCCTCTGTCTCAGGAGAATCTGCAAACTTTCCTTTTTTGGCTATCCCAGGCAAATCTGCACACTTTTAAAATTTTCCTTAGTTGGAAAAGAATTGAACTTGTAAATATTGAAATACCCTTACTGAATTTCACAAATTAGTCAAAGTCCAGCCCATTTATGAATTTATCAGTCCATTCAAATAACAAAAACCCAATTCACTGTCCTAGGTAAACATGCCATATTTTTTCAAATCCACGACCACTCCTTTGTTTCACAATCAATATTCCCAACCGACACCCACCATCAATAATTGAATCTTGGGTAGTGAAATTCATTACTTTCCTCACATGTCTCTATGAATTCCAATGCCTCTTTTTTTGTACTTATCATCACAATTTCTCACTTATGCTCTCTTGCTTTCAAACCCTAGTCGATGCTCATTCGAATATCCATTGCTTTAATCTCATTTTATTTGTTTTCAACTATGGATCTGAACCTCTATGACATCTCCCTCGTGTTCCTTCGGTCAATCTTGTCGGTGTTGCTCCCTATGTTACGTTTTAGATACTTATATCCCCGATGATTTCGTTCCCGAGACTGAGGTGTATGATGCCACCTCTGTGTGGAAGATTGATGCCACCATCAGTGCTGGGGCGGTTCCAGAGCTTTCTAATTGGTGACAAGTTCAAAATTCGGCAGCTTTCGGGCATCGTCGACGATGAGATTAAGGTCAACAAAGCCTCAAAGTCACTGCGTGTTCTATTTTGTGATGAGGTTAGAGGAAACGTACCCGTTGCCGGTGAAAATCAACCACCGGGAAGTGGTAAACCTAATGTCGGTGAAATTCCTCAACCCTCAGTCGATTGCGTTGGCGTTTGACCCTCCGTTGGTGGCGTCGAGGCATCGCTGGTGCCGGAGGCCACCAGATCTGAGACGAACTCCTTTGACACCACCTATGAAAACAACGAAGTCATCTACTTGTTGTGTCTGTGGTTGAGGGAGTTTAGGCATGCAAAGTGGCGTAAAATTAGGGTTCTGCCCTCTCTTGTTTAATTTAGCGCGAAAAAAGATAAGTTTGGATGATTTAATTTTAAATAGTTCTGATTCTATACTGAGGGTTCGTGAAACTAACTGTTTTGCCTATGTTCAAATTCCCCTTTTCTTCAACCCGTGTGATGATGATGGGAAAAAGGGATTTCAAAAAACCTAAAATGAAATAATGCTTCAAGTTTGGAAGAAAAAAATATTGCTTCGAATCAGGTGATAATGTTCTTGTTCTTTAGCTCGATTAAGTAATGATGGCATGTTGGTGCCATTATTAATGTGCTTGTTGTGATTCATGTTGGCTTGCCACCAACTGAGTGCTTGTTGTCGTGATTTATTTTGGCTTTTCGCCTACTGTGGGTTTGTTCTGATTCATGTTGGCTTGTCGCCTACTGTGTGCTTATTGTTCTAATTCATGTGGGCTTGCCGCCTACTATGTTCTTGTTCATGTGTGGGAGCCCCTGATTGCTTCAGAGGCTCGAGGATATATGTGATTATGTATCTTCCCTATCAGTTTCTGTGCTCCCCCGTTATATGGAAAACATGTGCTCCCCTTTCAGTTTTTGAATTTATCTCTTGGGTGAACCTGAACTTATGTTGGCATATTCCCCTTCTGATGCTTCATGTGGCTGAACCTGACCTTACGCTTTGCATCTTCCTTATTTGTTGGCTATTGTGTTAACCATTTTTGAACTTGTTCTTGTTCATTGATGGCTTCTTTGTCCTCAGTCTATGTGTTCCCCTGTCTTACGGTGAACCTGTGCTCCCATCTCAGTTTTTGTGTTTATCATGTGACCGAACCTGAACTTATGTTTGTATTTTCCCCTTTTGATATGAACCTGAACTAAAGCTTTTCATCTTCCCTGTTTTTTTGCCATTGTGTTAACCATTTATGAACATGTTCTTGTTCATTGATGCATTAGTGCTTTCAGATGAATTTAAATGAAAAAGAAAACAAAATAAATGACAATTTACCATATAGATTTTTTTTTAAATCAGGGGAGGGGGAGAGGGGTAAATAACATTAGCAAAATGTGCATTTATCCAGGGTTGGTCTAGGAACATCCCATTCACACCAAAAGTGGGATGTTCCTAGCTTACAAAATTTTCCAAACAACCAACCCCCAAAATGTTTTACACTTGTGCATTCACGGTCGATACCTAGGGCATGCATCAATGGTATAATGGTTTCATCCAGTGCCCTCTTGTTGATTAGATGCTCAATGATATCCCTCACCACATCTTCATCTACCTGCAATAACCTTGGTAGAGTCTCATTTCTTATGTGTTTGTCCTTGTTCATGTGTGGCATCTTGTACCTGATTGCTGATGAGTGATGAATACTTTGTTCAAAGTAACTGCATCTTCCCTGTTATATGCTGATTGCACTGCTGCCTTAGTTGCTCCACATTTGTTGTTGCATGTTCTTGGTTTTCAAAAAAACTTGGTTCAAGTATGTTGAAATCGGGTGAATTTGATGGTTGGTTGACTAGGTTAATGAAGAAGCCATCTGTTTCTGCTACTGCCCTAAAATCTGGATCACAATTGAAAATATATAGCTTTGCATTGTTTTGTTGAATGTGGATGTACTTCCCTAATAAATGTGTTGGTCACCTTGCTTTGATTGTTTGGATTACTTATTGGATAATCTTAGCTCTTGTCATATCTCTTGTGACATTTGGGACTGGTACTTTTTCCACTATACCTACTAGCCTATTTTTGTTGTTATTGATTGTTACTTGATCTTGCACAAATGGAAAATTGCCTAATTTCCCATCAAAAAGTAGTTTCACATCCCCCTAAATAGGCCTACTTACTACACATATAAGCATCAATTTCGGGATGTGATTCTGCGAAGGCATCAAGGCCCCAGTTCAACCAGGACCAGCAGGTACCTCACAGTGGGCTGACTCAAATAGAACCATTTTTCATCTATGTAAATAACATGGTCTGTTGATCTGAATCTAAGTGATGCATCTAAATTTTCTAAAATGAACCACAAACAAGATACTTGTTGTGTTCGGTGAGGGCAGGTTTAATGTTGTTTGTATGACTTTTTATGACCTTGGCTGCGACGGCTCGTCGAATGTTGTTCTTCCCTATGTTTAATGCTTTTGCAATACCCCTTATGGTTATTCTTTTGATTGCAGACAACAATCTCAAAGCATCTAGATCTATGTTTTTCTAATTCTGTAGAGAATGCCCCGTCATCCGATGACGCACGTCCAGTGGGCCTCCGACTGCCATTTGATCTTGAGTCAGCTTTCATATTATGCTGATCGTACGTATGCTGCAATCAAACATAGTTGCCGCCTCTTCCCTTTTTGAATGTTAGATCTTCCCATTTTTGTGGTGCTCCAAGAGAAACTCTGCCATGTGCTGTCTCTCTTCATTTGTTAGATTCTTTACCCGCATCGACCCGAGAAAAAGAAAAACCTGATGATGATGATAGGAAGATGCACACATGTTGAGAGCAACCAGCACCTACAGGAGTTCGGAACGGTTCGATGACTTGTGCTATCCTACCTGAGGATTCCCCAAAAGAACCTTAACTTTTTTGGGTTTGGGTTTTTGGCATGAACTGGGAGCTTTAGATATATTTCTTCTTCATTTTACTGTATTTATGGCATTCATAGCTTCTATATTTATAGGGAATCAATTCAGATTTTTTTTGGAATTTTTGTAATGTATGAACAGTGTACAAACGGTACCATTGTGGTGTATTTAGCTGACAGGGTGGGAGTATCATATTGATATTAATATTGATAATTTTATACCAAACCGTTGTTTTTGATGAAAGGATAAACGTATTTGTTTTATGTTTATATAGTCAATGCAATATATAATTTTAAATTTGCATGATATATGTATTTTATAAAATAAATATTAAATTGTAAATACATTTTTTATAGAGACGGTGATGTAACATTAAAGAAGTGATATTCAAATACCATATCATTGTTGGCAGTTGATTCTTACATAGTTTTTATCAAAATTGATGATGCATCACTTAACAAATGCTCTTTAAGTCCACCACCAATGTGAATGCTCTGATGACATCAATCTTTCTTGAGAGTTTTGGTCCCTTATTTATTTACTATGGTAATAGTGATGCCTATATTACTAAATTAGTATCCTCTTTCAGATATTGATGATTAATTTGATTCAAAAAGGAAAATATATGGATTTCCGTTTTTACAAGGGTTAGGATAAGTAGGTTTAAACAACAGCTACTGTACAAATTGCCAACAGCAGATGGCAACCACAGCAAACGGAAGAAGAAAAATTAAAGAATTGGCACAAACAAATAAGAAGGCATCGTTTCTCCACTTCAATGCAGACAGCTGCCAAGTATGCCTCCACCGAAAGAGTAAAGAATCAACTGCTCCTATTCCCAGGCTCAGGATGGCTGATCAAGACGTGTTGTTGATGTCCGTCTATCCAGAATTCCGCCTCCGTTTATCCAGATCTCCGTTTGTAATTATCCAGAATTACCGGCAACCTCAGCTGCACGCTGCCTCATCATTTCCATTACAGCAGCTCTTCGTCGAGAATCAGACTGCTGTTGCAGCCTTCTCAAATGCTCTTTCAGATCTCTGCAACATCATTACCA
>JAULKM010000013.1:13069188-13084142 GCA_032355605.1 Rubia tinctorum
GAGCGTCGCAATAAATGTTATACAACATTTAAAGAAACATCAACAAAATGTATTACAAAAATGTATACCACAAGCACAGCGCGATTTACAAAAATGTATACCATAAATTAAAAAGGCCAACCTAACTACGCGTGTCTTCCACAAGACATTATTACTTATTTTCGTAAATTCTTCATTTTAACTGAATAAATATAGAAATAACATATTAACTTGTATTAAGTTAAAATAACTTGATTTATACTACTTATGATCGAATCTAGAACCATAAGACATTTTAGATATTGTCTATGCATCATTATAATAACTATAAATTAAGAATTATTAGGATAATAACGTTCGTAAATTTAAATTCCATATAAAATGTAAACAATTACTAAACGAACACAAAATGTTTCTTCATTTAAAAAATAATAAACTATTTTTAAAACTATTTATAAACTACACAAATACACAACTAAAGAACAATTTAATTTCAAAAAATCTCTAAAGCCATGGAGTTTCCAAAGCTGAAATTCAAATCAAACGAACCATTTTTCCTACCCAATCAGGTTTTTACAGTCTTCTTTATAGGGGAAAAATTACTGCTAAAAAATAGTGTGGCTCTCATCGACCCAAATGCGAGTCACAAGGCAAAAAACCAAATGAGAGCCGTAGGATGAGAGCTATTGGATGAGAGCCACACGTACAAGTTTTGGATGAGATCTATGTGATGAGAGCCACAAGTATATTTTTCTGGACGCGCACTATGCGACGAGAGCCATGTGACAAGAGCCTTGTCATCAGAGTCATGTGATGAGAGTCATGCGTTGAGAGTCATGAGATGAGAACCATGCGATGAGAGCCACGAGAACAAATTTTTGGATGAGAACCATGCGTTGAAAAACATGGTATGAGAGACAGAAGAACAAAATTTTGAATGAGAACTAAGCGATGAGAACCACAAGTACAATTTTTCGGATGAGAACTATGAGATGAGAGCCACAAGTACAAATTTTCTGATGAGAACCATGTAATGAGAGCCACAAGTACAAATTTCTTGATGAGAACCATGTGATAAGAGCCACAAGTATAAAATTTTAGTTTAGAACCACGCGATGAGAACTACAAGTTCAAATTTCATGATGAGAATCATGTGATGAGAGTCACAAGTAAAAAATTTTAGATGAGAACCATGCGATGATAGCCACAAGTACAAATTTCATGATGAGAACCATGTGATGAGAGCCACAGGTAATTTTTTTTGGATGAGAACCATGCAATGAGAACCATCGACCACCGAAACTGGCCAGAGTTTGGCCGGAATCTGGCCAGATCGCCGCTGAAAATTAACCGTTAACCACCTTACACCGCCAGCGACCGCCTCCTTACCACCACTAATAAATCATATTTTTAAAAATTAAAGTTAAAAGTTAAAATTTATTTTTAAAAAAATATATTATGCATTTATAAAGTATAAATACATGACGTATAATATATTGCGTGATAGTATTTTCCAAAAAATATTTAAATCTGTTGGACTTGGGTCCACACGTGTGAAGTGAAAATTGCGGGGCGCCTCCTGTGTTCCTCCATCCCGCTCGAATATGGGGAGTTGCAGCCTTGCAGGTAAACCCTAACATGTTCATCACCCACATGGAATAGGCAGTTGCTTTCTTCCTCGATTGAAGTTTTCACCATTCGGATAATGGCTGATATTTTCTCGCTCAGATACTGCATCCATAATTTACGTTGAATGAAAGCAGATTGAGCTGAACTTGGTAAAATTTAACACCAGGTAAGAAACTTTACACGTTTGATAAGGTTTTGAGTTTTTGAGTTTACTTGGTTATTCTTGTCTGCTGCTGCACATGTTAACTGATATTGTCACTGAGATGTTCTGTGAAGATGTTGTACATTGTACAATACAATCCGTGTCTGTTCATTTATGTCCCAGTCATGGCTATGGAGCACGTGACTTATGAATTTCAGGAAGACGTAATCAGTTGCAACTGTTAAACACCATTATTTTGCGTTCATATTTTTGGGTCAAACTAGAGGATCAAATGTATGCTTATGTTTCTTTCGGTAGAGAATTAGTACTGTCTCTGATTAATCGACTGATTGATTCTCATGCTGATGGCTGGCTATTGTCGATTTTACAGAAGCAAGTATTTATGCTGTTGACCCGACCCATGCTGGCGCTGCAACTAGATTGAACTGTTTAAAGTTAATCACCGACCCCCCAAAAAATGAGTCTTCAGTTACTGACAGTTAATAGTGCCATTGCTTGGTCAGTGTCAACGTTAGCTGTGATACCCGTAACGTCTTTTGCATCAACATCCTCTCCTCTGCCTTTTCTGTCAAATGTTGCTGCCCCTGCTCTACTTACCTGTTCCTCTCGCGTGCACGCCTCTGTTGGATCCCGTGAGTTGCAGTCTGATGGTGATCTGAAGATAAACAGTGACCAGAAACCTCCCATCCCTCCTGATTCTCACGTAGATTCAAATCAAGTATTAGATGGGAATGAAAGCAGAAGTGAAATGACAGGAATTCGTGTTCCTAGACAGAGACATATCGCCATTTCTAAAGCAAGACTCTTAGATGGCATCACATCCGAGCTGTTCGAGTCACAAGATGAGAGGGACCAGTTTGTTCATTTATCCAAATGCTTGGATTCCATCATTCTTGCGGAGCACAAATGCATCTTAGAGGATATGCGAATAGACTACGATTTTAACAACTCTGTAGAGAGCCAGGAGACTGTTCAGAAGACTTCACTTAACCTACCAAGGAAATTTAACATGGACGGAAAGAAATCTTGCACTATTGAAAGCAAAAAAGAATATGAGCTGGATAAAATTGAGGAAGAAATCATTGGTCCTCCTGCAGCGATGGATTCTCTCGTGGGGTCCTTATCTAGTAATGAACATCCCCGTCCTCTTAAAAGGTCCAAGTCTACGATATTCATTTATTTTAAACAATGTCTTCATTTTGTGTATAATTTTGTTCATATGTTTTATTTTAACATGAAAATATGTGTATGAGAAGTCCTGATACCAAATATCTGCTGTAGATGTGTTCAATGTACAACATAGAATGTATAATTTTATCATATTGTGTAACATATAGTTTTCTTCCAACGATTCAATACCGTTATTACTGCGTACAACATAGATTCTGGTTGTAGGTTTGTGTGTCTTCAGTTCTTTTTTTGTGACAAGGAATCAATGTAATTACGTTGCTATCTGGAGGGAAATGTTACAATCTGTTTTTTAAATTATAGGTGCAACAATGTATCTGATTAACTATGTGTTCTTTACTGATGATCATTCCCTAAAGCATTCACTCTCATTTCTCGCGTGTTTAATCATTTTCTACTACTATTGTTTACCAATTTGACCAAGTACACATTAACATTTGCAGTAGTGCCATCCAGAAATCCCGTGCGCGTGTGGCGGTGGCGGTGGTCTTGTTCAGTTCTTTAATTAAGAGGCTATTACATTACTTCTGAAATGATACTACGATTTAGTGTTATAGTTTTTTATCGTTGGTTTTCTTCTTTTGTTGTCGCGCATGGTAGCTTAAGCATTAACCAAATGAAGAAACAGTATAGATTGAAAAAGAATATGAGACGTGAATGGAGAAATGTGAACTGTGTTTGTGAAATATGAAGGTGCACCATTTGCATAAATTCCTCGTACTTTGTTTTCTGGTGTTGGAATTTTTTGTTTTGTTTTTATTGTATGGAGATGTGCACGTTCATTGTTTAGTAGCTGTGCAATATAATCATTTTGTTATGCTGGACATTGCTATGGCTTTCAACTTATGATGTGTGGTTGTTTGTAGAGTTGCTGGGCATGCCAGTTTCCAGCGCGCTTTTGTGCAACTGCTTTCTAATGCTGAATTTGAAGAACTGTCCATTAGAGATTTGTTGTTGACATCTTCTCTGAACACCGATTATCTTCTTACTCTGCCTATATACGTTGACTGGAGAAGGGCTTCCCAGTCAAATGCAATTATATACAGGTACCATAGCACCAATATTAATGTACTGCACCATATGTGTTGGTGTTTAGTATTAACCGCGAAAAATTGAATTCAAGGTCTAAGAATTCCATTTACAAATTTCTAATGCTATTCTGGGGTCCGTTTGTTTGCAAAACATGTCTATGCATTTGTTTTGAAAACATCTGAAGTGTATTGGAAATGTTAAGAAGTATCCTGGAAGTATTGAAAAAGTAATATATAATAGAGAAAATGTGTTTTTGAGATAGGAAAACAGACAGGCCTATTATTTATTGTAATTGGCAACCTGTTTAACAGGATTTGTTGCCTGTAATACCAAGTTATTGTTCACGAAGGCTGCTAGTGTAGCTTCTGACTATTTTTCTCCTGTCTTAATAGTATAAGCCATTTTTTGCCATAGTTTAGAAAACATAGTGAGCTGAATAAGAGCTGAAGAAATGTAAAAGCATAGCAAACTATCACATTTTTCGGTGAAAGTAACACCTTTATTGAGTGCTGGGTGTTTTCAAACCGAAGCTACATCAGAAGAATTGGTAACTCTGTTCAAGGTAGACATCTCATAAGTCCTTATACAGTTATTCAAGATAATTTTAGTTTTACTATCATATAGTGGATGATACTATAGAGAAGTCTAATTTTGTTGTTCTTATTCTCTCTTCATGTTATTTCTTATAGGGTCGTTCTTCACAAGTAATCACTTATTGTAATACAGGCGAGGTTACGCAACTGAGAGGCAAGAAGGCTTGCTAACTGGTGAAAAACTTGATTACTTGCAGTCAATACTGTTACAGCGAATTTTCTTTCTCATATCAAGACCACTGAAGAAGCTCGGTGTTTGGTTGGCTGAGATATATCAGGTTGCCCTATCACTCTGAATTTTCCCAGTCTTATTCAGTGCTTTTCCAGCATCAGTCCCTTGAGTTCATTTCCTTTGCCTAGTCCCTTTTTATGAGTCAATATTCCAACTGAATTTTTTAAATCTATGTGCATACGTTCTTGGAAGTAATGAAAACCATGTCATCTGCTTACATACTTTTGCTTGGAGTCAATTTGATGTTGAGAGCTGACATGGTAAATGCTCATAAAAAAAGGATGGTTCAGTATCTTTCTCATGTAGGCCCTTATCATCTAGTTGTAGCACTTATAACAATTATTCTGCCATCATGTTACTTTTTCTTACTGTCTGAGAGATCTTTATTGGATAATTCCATCTCCAAAGCTAATTCAGATTGCCAGCTGCAACTTAAGGGGTTAATTATAGATGATTGATAAAGGTCTCAATAAGGTATCCGGGCTTGAGCAGTGTCATTTATTATACTATTTCATGTGTGTAAGCAAGTCTTTCTCATTCTCTTTTCTTTTTAAGTGTCAAGTTCTGGCTGTTTTAACCAAAACCGACTGCATTTGGTTGTGAATCTGCTTATTAATATACTTTGAAGCATCAAAGAAAATAAATTAGATGTAAAATATTGAATTTGTTATTCTCTCAGTTGCCAAACTTTGATTACGGCCTATCTCTGCTGCAGGTTCTCAAGAAGAACAATCAAATACAAGACGTGGAGATTCTGACTGAGAATTTGAAAGTCTGGTTAAAAAAATTGCCTTTCTTGCAACAATCACATTCCTATAACGTTTTTGAATCCAATGATCTGTTAGAAGCTGACTACGAAGCATCTAGTGACCTTCCTCTTTGGTTAGCAGCGCAAAGAGCTGTAACTCGTTATGAAGGAATACTGTCAACAGTTGGCCCTAGAGGCCGGCTCTTGAAGAGGTTGCTCACTTGGATTGGACTCGCACCATCAAATCCAGGACCGGAGCCTGATCTATTGACTAAAATGGTTGATGGTGACTCTGAATCTCATTCTAGGTAGGTAAAATTGAACGTGGTCGCCATCCTTATGCACATAAATATTTGCAACATTGTTCTAAAAGGTGAAATCATCTCATATATTGGCTCTTTGGTTGTGGCAATTACTATGAATTAAGATGATTTTTTTTGTATTTCTGAAAAAAAGATGATTTTTTGTTGTTGTAAATTATCTATTACCTGCTCTGTGTGAGGAATATTGTTTGGACAATGAGTTTCTGTGGCCAAAAGCTAGTATCTTGTGTCAATTTGCTGATCTGTATCAAGTTTATGATATACATATATCAATAAGTGCTTCAAGAGGTGCAATTTCCATTATACAACTTAAGTCTGCAGCTTGTTTATTCGTCTACAATCATTTTTTAGGTAGGATCCTCAGATTTTTCATTTTATGCTTAAAAGCTACCTCCTCTAATCAGTCTTTCTTATGATAGAATATTGTAGGATGCTTAAACTTGAACACTACAATGTCAATCAAGGGCTAACAAGTCCAAGAACACCATACTCCATCTTTTAATTTTAAGAGTGTATTCTAGTTTTCTGTTTTGTCAAAAATGAATCAACAAGACTTTCAGTTTATGCAGGCCAATCTTTTTGTCAAGGATATCAGTTGGTGACATTTGGCAACCTGCTTCGCTGAAATATTGTGGGGATAATATTTGGAAAACATTGAGAACTGCCATTTCCATTCTCGTCTCTCGATCAACTCTCCAGGTAATGTAGGTGCATTTACAAACTCGTATTACCATGTCTTTACTACAAGCCTACAATGATAAGATTGATGTTTCAAGAAACTTTTTCAAACTTCAAATTTCAGTGCTTTTGTCATCTTAACTAGAGTCCTATCTGTGGAAAACAACAAATCTCAGCAAACCTTTACAGAATCATAAGTTCTTCTGATTATAAGGGTAATCAAACATGATCATATGCATCCAGGCATTAACTGTGTCAATTATTTGGATGAATGGATGGAAACCTCACAAATAAGGTGTACTGCTGGATGTGTATATTTCACGGGTCAACACAACCACCACAGTTGCTTTGTTTAAGGATAAACTGCAAGCTGTACTTTGGAATAGTCGATTTTTTAAGAATTTCTTTTACAATGCCTGTCATGGAAAGTCTTGCATAAGATTTGAAATTACTAGTCCCTTTGCCCAAGAGGAAGCTGCTGAGTGAGAAAATTGTTATTAAAATTCTGAACAGTAAAACTGTAGATACTATGCAGTAAAAGCAAACCTAATTATACATTAGAACCAGATGAATGCCAGATAACAGATAATGGTGTTCCAGCTTCATCGCCTGATCTGTCAGATCATAAGTCCATGTCCTACTTGAAATCTTGCTAGTGTTAATAGTTGCCATTGTTCTACCTTGGAATTAAAAAATGAATGTGTTTGTAGATTTGTGCTGTGTTTGTATAATCTTCAAATGGATTGTGTGGTTCAAAAGTTAAAGATTCTTTTTAATGTTAATAGGAGCCAGCATTCAGTGAGTTAATTCTTCTGTATACAAAAGATGTCAGCGGAACAGAGGCCCAAGTTAAAGCAATGGTTCCTCCCTTGCAGTTAAAGATCTATGAAAAAATACCCATACCAGATTTACCAGTAAGCATCTCTCTCTCTCTCCCTCTCTCCCCCTCTCCCCCTCTCTCTCTCCCTCCCTCCCTCCCTCTCCCCGTTAGGTTCTCTCCTTTTTTACTCTATAGCTGGGATTTCTAGCGGCTTATATTCCATGTTTTTTTGCTTGTTTTTTATATAGGTTATTTTTCCACACAAGAAGCTTTCTTTCCGTATTCTCGACACGGTAATTTTTATCTCCAACAACTTGATTCTTAAAATAATTTCTATGATTTTGGACCTTAGACTTATTGCTGCGAGTTGCGAATGCATACTGTGTTTTCTTTTTAATTTTTGGCTGAGGGTTAGGGTGGGGGATCATTGTTGAACTGCTCAATTATGCATTTCCATGGTGTGATCATATTCATTATTCACAATTAGACACTTATTATTATGCTCTGCAACCTATATCAAGTCCTAATTACGACTGTTGTTCATTAGCTAGATAATCAGCCTAAAGTTTTCCTTGGGGTTTGGCAACAGGGATCCGGATTTATAGTGAGAACTTAGATTTTCCTACCTGAGCAATTTAGTGTGTATGCGAAAGCAACTTTAATGCGATCTAATACTAGGTGGCTAATTGTGAGCTTAGGAGATGTTGAGTTCAAGGATACCGGGATGGGGGATCAGATTCATCCCCGTATATGGTGTTTGGTTTAAGTATGTCAGAATCAATTTCTGGAATGAATCTCAAATTTTACGGGATATTTCAGTCAAACCCACTTCTCACTTGATTTTGATTCCACGTCTGATTTACTCATATACCTCCAATTTCAATTCATTTTTCGATTCCTATGGTTGAACCAAACACTCCTTTAGTTCAGTAATTGCTGGAGTTCAACTCAGAGTATGGTTTAATAGTCTCAAAGGAAATGTTTTAGAAGGTGCCAAGTCATCAACTCAGTTCTAAAAGACCTGCAAGGTGTAAAAAATGGTTGTCTATTTTACATCACTGGGATTGTTGGTGTATAGGAAGGTTAAAATAGAGCTTTTGGTGAGGGAAACTAATTGTTTTATCAGATACTCTGGTTTTACTCAAAACATGTTCAGAGTTTGAAGATTGTAGCAACATAGATCTTCACATTCTCAGTTTGTATTATTATATAAATTGTTTGAAATGCGACTCAAATCCGAAGTAACCCCGTATGTTTTGACGGAGGTGGAAGGTGCTCTCCATGTTTAATAAAGTGTCTTTTCTATTATACAATCAGAGGGTGTCCAAGAATTTCTTGGTATATGCGCTCCTTTTTTATATAACGTGAATGGTCAGTCGCCCTCTTCTTTATTTGTCATGGAACTGTACCTTCTTACTCCTTGAGCTGTGGTTGTGGTTCATTTATCAATTTACTCCAAGTGGAGACAAGTTGGACCTCTGTTCTACTTCTTAGGGTTACAATGGCGAAAATTCTTGTCCACACTGTTTATACTCATGCTGATGTCACATTATTTGTTCTGTAAATAATGTTTGTTTAGGTACGCTTAGACGTGGCTACAATATTGGGGCTCTTAGCATACTTCATAAACTACAAGTTTGAGGATATTTTATCTTCTCCGTAAGTATCTCATATTGGAATGCATCATTGGTCATTGGTTTGAATATTCTCATGTGAATTCCTGTAATTCCTATAATTTATCTTATATGTGTTTATTTAATTCATCCTTCTCTGAGAACTTAATGAATGAGTGTTGTAATCAGTGAAAATAAAATGTCCTAAGCAGTGTCAGTTGGATATGATGACGAGATATGATCCATTTGGCCAACACTATATAGTGGGATGATCTATCGGTGGTTGTATGCAGTTAATCAACAAAAATTAAGGATAAACATATTTTAATTCTCATATATCCAATTTTTTAATCCCCATACCCTTGGTTACATCTGCAAGGGTGGTGAGAAAACCCTGACATGTTCCCCTACTCTGTTGTTGAGCTGTGAGTCAATTTTTTGATTCTCATACCCTTAGTTATATTGGCAAGCGTGTATGCCATGAATAGAAAGTTTGGATAGAAATCAAATGAATGGGAACAAATGTACTCCCCCATCCTTCATAGGTTGTACCTCGGAAAAATACGACCCTTCATGTGGAATGGATTAAAGGCACCTGAATGAATTGGGTTACTGGAAAAGAATGTAATGGAAATAATTCATCTGATAGGACAAAATGGAACATGACTGGTGAGATGTGATTTGTGGAACAATGGCTTGGCAGTAGTTTCGATAAGTATTCATCTTTTATATTTAACTGTTGCAGATCGGCTATACGTCTAGATGTAATTGCAGTCGGCGCGCTTGTAATATATATTTCCCGTGTGGTTTTAGGTTACAAACAAACTTGGGATCGATACCAAGTGAGTGCAGCATATTTCTGTTGGTATTTATTATGGTTACTTTCCAGCAGGTAATACTAATTATGATTTCCATTTTCTTTCAAATGTACAGCTTCTGGTTAACAAAACACTCTATGAAAAGACTTTAGCAAGTGGCTTTGGTTCTGTTCACTTTCTGCTGGATGCTTCTCAGCAACAGCAAGTACGGACTAGTAAATCATTTAAATTTATTTAGTAGGTTACTGCAGATGAAATCTCCTTGATCACGTGGAAATTAGACTCCAGGATCTTTAGTTTCTTCCTGTCTGGCCCTCCCCACCCTATTTTCCTATGCCCCTTTATCTTTCTGGCATTATTAGAACTTGTCTTTTGATTAACTCTGTGATTGCTTACAGTACAAGGAAGCAATTTTAGCATATGCTATCTTATTGAAAGCAGAGAGTTTCCAGGTCTGTTCTAATGTACTTGATCCTTCTTGCTGATTTGTACGTTGACCTTTGAAGAGATTTAACTTGTCAAGTACCACTAGATTGTGCGCTGCATCGTTAAGTGCTAGATTGTACATAACCCAGTTCACTTATCTTTGGCGATTATATTACTCTCACAAACCAGTCAAATAAAGGTTTTTTCGATGCAGATTGCTTCTACAAGGAGCATTGGAGAAAAGTGTGAGCAATTTGTTGATGACCTTTTCCACGAAAAGGTTATTAAATTGGTTGAGACACTTCATTTTATTGATTGCTGCAGTGGCTTCTGTTCATGATTAATATCTTATTTCAGATTGAAATGCCAATTGACAAGGCGAAGGACACATTGTTGAGGTTCGGACTCGTGACAGCCACCACTGTTGGGCAAGAATATGAACTACAAGCAGTTTCCTGCTCTAGGGCGGCTGAGATCCTTAGACAAAAATGGAATAACTTGCTTGATTAAGCTGGCGCACTAACACAATGGGAAAAGAGTTTGTGAACTAAGCACACTGTGGCTTCACTTAACGACCAGCTTGAAGTTCCACCCAAATAGTCCTTCGTTTGCTTTGACGTACCTAGTACATTATCCGGTTGCGGGTGAGAGCTTGTTTTAAAATGTTGATTGTAAAACAGCACAACTGAGCCTAAAAAGAAACGAGGTTCGGAAGTCATTTTTTATTCTTTGGCTTTCTCATGGCTATAGAATTTGTATACTCCTTATCCAGCTTGGTGACAGCTCCTGGTGCTTCGATAATGGTGCCATGGGAATATTTTCTTTGATCATTCTCAATATCCAGATGAGAAGAATACAAAATGAGACTAGATTCCCCATCTCCTGGGAGGTAATTGCAAATTGGGAAACCATTAACTGGATCGGTTTTGCTCTAAATTTTGACTCTGTTTCGGGAGAGCCTCAATATACACACACTTCCTGCACCTTTGGTGGAGGAGGAGGTTCAACCATTTCAATACTAACTTACACGTGATCAGGTTAGGAGTTTCTCATATGAAGATTGCAGTTTGTTCCCCGTGGGAATAGGGTGGAATCACTTGCTCTTTTGCAGAGGGGTAAGTTTTTCCTCAGCATATAGTTATTACTTGCTATGGCCTTAGTTGACTTTTGGCCCACGTTTGCCTTTTAGCTTTCACTCGTCGGATGATAAACATGTCAGTCAACCTCTGGTTTTGTAATTGACTGGCAGTTGAAGGATGCCAGTTTTGCAGATTTTGTTTATTGTATACTAGTATGTAAACAAAGCAGATTATATAAAAATTGGGTTTGCTAGGAGAGTGTCACATAGCAGTTACGGCAGAATCTTAGTTACCAAAAATTTATACAAGGAAATAGATATACAGAAGTTATGATTTGTGAATCGACATTAGTAATCTTACACAAATGGACTTTATGATGAATAAGCAGAGAATGGTGTACTGCAAAACCTGTCACGTGTTCTTCTCCAGAACTGAGAGCGCTGGCGTCAAATAGTTATTTGCTTTATCAGGTAGATGTGCAACCTACAAAATAAGCCTAAGTTATAGATAGGCTTGAGAAGCACATCTTAGTTAGTAAAGAAGCGGTTTTTTACCAATTCATATAGTTGCTTCCCTGGCTCGGCCACATACTCGTAACACACCTTAATTTTTTTCAGCAAAAGATAAGTTAGAGATTTAAACAATGTTATGTTTTGGAGTGCAACACAAGAACAATGAACTCACATCAAAGCTCTTATTCCTGGCAGTTGAATCATGCAATGCTTTAACGCAAATATCAGCTACGTCGGCACAGCTTATCCCCTGCATTTTAGTGGGACATGTGAAATTCTATTAGACTAGAAAGATTTGGAGATCAAAGCTTTCACTTTATTTGGCCTTTTCTGATGATTATCTTTGGTTGCAGAAAGAGTGCAGAAGGAAGAAGGCACTCGAAGGATTTAGAAGTCTCTTTGAAGCAGCTCTACAGAAGAAAGTGACGCAGAGCCAAACTTTAGGTGTTGGTTTTTAAGGAAGACGGGGAGCTTTCAGATGGATGGTAGGGAACTGCAAATCCAAGTCCAAGAGGTTGGATTGGCCTTTGCGTGAGCTGAGTCAGCATTAATTTCTAATCGATTGACTAAAATCCACAGGCTAGTCCTTCAACTGCCTAAATAAAGTTTGTGTTACCTGAGATATTCTGTTTCCCTGGTCGAATATTAGAGCACGCTGCCCACCGGGTTCTTCCTGCATGAAAGAATCCGTGAATCTTGATGAACAATGACACCCTGGTACGTGCATTCAGCAATAACTGAGGAAAGTTTACCATCAAGGGACCTGGACGAACTATTGTGTACCCAAGGCCTGATTTTCTCAGCGAATCTTCGCCAGCCTACAGCGGCAGACACTTAGAGCCGCTCGGTGGTTGTGATAAAAAAAAATATGGAGAGACGGAGCAGACCTTTTTAGCCTTTAACACTTGCTCCCTTCTGTTAGCTTCTATTCCAGATCCAGTGCATGATACTAAAACGATGTCTGTCTCTTGTCCAGTCTGTCAACATGCAAGCCATCAAACTAAGCTAAAAAATGCCAATAAAAACACTGTTACTCACTGGCAAAGCTTTGATGTATTCCATGATCAGTTTAAAACTTCGCAAGTCTTGCTGCATTCCTGCAAGTCCTTCAACGGGTCTCTGAGGTGGACACAAGTAACAAAACTGACGTTTCTTTCTTTTGAAATATCTGTGAATGCAGGTTAAAGGAGTAAGAGCATTCAGTAACCTGTCTTCTTGGTTCGAATCTTATGGTCAGAGTGTGCACATAAAAGGGATCCAGTGGTGGATCATCTGGCTTTGCTGGTCGAAAGCTCGAAAAGGGCACTCTGACCTGATAATCAACCATCAACCATCAACCATCAACCAGCATGGGTGCATTTCATTATTTGAGAGAAGAGGTAAGCAGATTACCCTGCAGAATCCTGCTTTGGTGCTAATTCTTGCAAAATACATGTTGCTTTGAGCTGCGTCGGCAGATGAACGGGTTTGTAGGATTAGAATATAGGAGCGCCCATTTCCACCAACTGATAGAACCAGACCTTCATACCTGGAACAAATGCAGTTAGCGCTCCAAGGAAAAGGAGAGGAATATCAAGGGTAGTACCTGTCAAGCGTAGAACCCAAAGGAAGTGATATTGTTTTGGACAGCTCAACATAGCCTCCGCGTGTGAACACATACCCTTTTAAGGATGGCAACAAATACCATCACTCAGACTCGATAGTTGAAAGGTAAAAGTACTAGTGTGGGGTGCAAGTACCTGAGAAAATGGTATCTCCGTTTTCAGTGTACTCCAACTTTGCATCCATTCCTCCATCATACTTGGAAGCAACTACATCCTGGAAATATGTCCCCTGACGAACCTCCCACCCGTGCAGGGAATCAGCAGATTTGAATTTTGCGATCACAAGTTTGCTTTTGCTGCTTCTCCCTGCTCGCAGTTGAGCCAACTCGTTATTGTAGTCCTGAAGATAGGCGATGAGTGTGAGCTAAGATGTAGAAGAGAGCAGGTGAAGTGGGAGTAGGGCAACAGTGGTAAGGACCTGGAATGCTTTAGCAACATTGGCAACTCCGAGGCTATCAACTCTGTTGAGGTCCCCGGTGATGGAAGAGCGAGCTGTGGCACAGTAGATGATCTTGTTGCAACCCTCCACAGCAGGCTTGAGACCGGAAAAGTCACCAACATCGGCAATCACTATTTCCACGGAAGTTGGAAGCATGTCGATGACCTCTGCAGCGGCTTGCCTGACGAGAGCCTTGACAGTGTATCCTCTGAGCATGAGCTTGCGGACGACAATGCGGCCGACGCGGCTGGTGGCCCCCACAACAAGGACAGTGGTATTCTGAGCTCCAGGGATGGCAAAGTCACACATGGGGCCGCCCTCTCGGATCATCATGTCGTCACCAGCGGTGAGGGTGGTTCGGGAGATCTGTCCCAATCCGGAGAACTTGCGCCACACCTCATCGAAAATGAGTCGGGACCGCCTCCCCAGCCCAACCGGGTTCACCCCGTCCAGCTTCTTCATCACCGAAGCCGACACCGCTGCAGACTCCACCGCTGCTCTGGTTTCAGGTTCAGGTTCAGGTTCAGGTTCAGTCTCAGTTGCAGTCTTCTTCTTCTTGTTCTTCTTCTTCTTGGCGTTGGTCTTCTTCTGATCAGCTGCTGCCTGCTTCGCCCCATCCTTACAGATGGTGATAGTGCGCGGGTGGAGTCGAAACCCGGGAGGAGTGGACACAAACCGGGGGAAGCTGTGCATAGCACCGGAGCTGTTCATTTCCTGATAGTGCATCAACCACCAAACATCATTTGATTGCATCAGAAAAAAACAGTGGCCACCAAATATACCTTACCTGGATGGATCCCGAACCTCAGAAGAAACAACAACGTCCGAGTGCCATCATGGTTTTCCTATTCATACTGTACAAGTGTCAACCACCAGACTGGGATTGGTGGCTTCTCTTTTATTATGCTTTATCCGGAAATTGTGGTCATCAGCTGAACACACCACCTCTCTCTTTTCCCCCCTCCCAAAGCCGAAAATACACCTTCCTGTCCCTTCATTTATTATTGAGACAAGTGCAGATATAACCCTACATAATTGACGAAAGTGCAGATATAACCTTCATGTTTTCGAAAGTGCA
>JAULKM010000013.1:13091775-13109701 GCA_032355605.1 Rubia tinctorum
CTTGTATACCCTTTGTAATCACTATATATATGAATACACACAGCCACATTTATTTGTGGGTTTTACATTCTATCACATATATATATGTTTCCTTTCTAGTTCGTTTGGTTTTGCTGCAGAACACATGGTCATATAATTTTGTTGGCACTTTGGAAGTTGTGTCTTTAGATGAGGTTGAGCCACAGTTCTTATTCTTTTTCGAATCACTCTTGTACATCAGCCCAGGGCCCTTTGGGAGACCTTACACATTTAGTACTTTTCGAGGGGGCAATATGAGACCACAAGAATGAGGGGGATTCAGTCAGTTGCTGGGATTTTGATGAAAGCTTATACGCGTACTATGAACATGGAGTGAAAACCGGAGAATATCATATGCTGCTAAATCGAGCCTTTTCATAATGGCTTTGGAAGCTAGTCGAATTTTGTTTCGCGTTGCATCAAGTCTCTTGCTTTGCTTGTATATTCATGGTTCCCCTCTATGGTTTATATTCTGGTATATTTGTTGTTGAAAGTGCGCACCGAATATATGCTCAGGTAGAATTATTGTATCCCTTCCTCGAGACAGTGGAAACAAGAAGAAAAATACGACAATGGGTATACAAATTCTGCTCAAATTGGGGAAGTGTACAAAAGCTGTAGTGTACATTCGGATAGTTTCCTTCCTGGTGAATATTTCAGTTATGCACTCCAGTTTCGTCGCCATGTTCATCGTCTACAAAGCCACACACATCACTCATTCACTCACTATTCAACCAAACCATTACAAACACGCACATTACTCACTCATTGATGTCTGAGAAAAGAATCTTAATGCTTTCAGTTAAGACAAGAAAGTAGATTCAAGTGGCAAATGAATTTTGAATTGAAAAGGATTACTGCGCAAAGAACTACTGCATAAACTACAAAAATGTGATTACAATCACTACTCTACTCTCAGGAGGACTCTATGCCACTTGAGCACAAATCATCCCAACTAGTGGATTTCAACATCCCTTCCACTTCAATGGTATCTATGTCCGTCCATTCCCCGAAACACGAAGGCTTCACCATGGCACCCCAACCTTGAAGCTCATCATCATTCAACACCACCATTGGTATGGCATTTCTTTGAACATCAGAAGTCGCCATGTTACGACATCTCCTGGAAACCTGTTCTGAGCAATTAGCTTCCCTCTCACGCCGCTTCTTGCCGTGTTTGATTCGAAAATCTTTAGAGAGGTTCTTCAACACCCTACAAACCACATAGTTGGAGCTCGAAACCCCAACTTCCCGAAGAGCATCCCGGGATAAGTGCAACTCGTGCAAGTAACAGTAGAACTTGCCTTCAACCTCGACATCATCACCACAATACTCATACGTGAGAGTCTTGCGGTGTCCCTTTACTTGGTCGTCGATCATCTTATCAGTGGTCTTACTTTTATTGAGCCAGTCAGCACCTGCGGTTCTTGAAACATTCTTCTTTCCAATTTGGAATATATACAAATATAACCCTATATACTTGAGGTAAGTGCAAATATAACTCTAAGATAAATAGAACTACAAAAACAAGCCTAACTAGTTGATGAAAGTGTAAATATAACCCTCTGGGGAGAAATTCGGCGTTGATAATGTTTTTCCGGCTTTGACTCCCCCAAAATGATAAAAATGCCCTCAGATCAAAAGTTGAATTTGGGTGGACAATTATACCCTTACCCACCGGGTGACTGCTGCTGGACCACCGTCGGACAAGGTAAGGTTATATCAGTACATTATGAAAATATATAGGGCTATATCAGCACATTCCTAAAACTTATAGGGTTATATTAGCACATTCATACAAAAATGTACGGTTATATAAGCACATATTATAAAAGCAAAACTCATCAACATTAAAAATCCTACGTCGGAGACCACAACAAAATAAAAACTACATGCACAACACCGAAAGTCATCCAATTATCAATCTGAACTAAACTCAACAAAATAAATAAAATATCATTAAAAATCCTTATATTCTATACCATATGTACCACATATCTCTATTCATGTGACGAGAAGCAAAAAAAAAATCATAGAACCAAACTCAATATCGCATTAATCTAGTGAATTAAAGGGAATTTCGGATGAATATACCATTTTTGAAAAGTTCTCGCACCTCCACTTCAACATCCATTGCGTCGATCTCACCAAAGCTCTTTCTTCGCCAGTAGAATCACACTCTGGAACGTCGACAATTGGTAGAAGAGGTTGAAATGACGGTTGTGTGCGGTTGACGTTGATTTTGTACTAATATGACACTTTCTTTTTATAGTATGTGCTAATATAATCCTACTCCCTCTGTTTCATTGGATATGACACACTTTCTTTTTTTTTGTTTGTTTTCATCCACTCATTCTACTTTTCCATTTTCTAAATTTAATTTCATCCACCCATTTCACTCACCTAAATCCAAACACCTAAGCATATGGTGCCACATCCAACGAAATGGAGGTAGTACAATTTTTGCAAATGTGTTGATATAACCTTTAAATTTTAGGAATGTGCTGATATTACCCTACCTGCTTTGGAGGTGGTGTAGCAGTGGTCTGACGGCGGTCTGACAAATAATGTCATTTCCTATTTTTAAGTTTTTTGATTTTTTCATAAGGGTAAAAATGTCTTTTCATGAAATTCCAGCTAAAAGTTTTCAGAAGGGGATATATTTGCACCTTCAATTAACATCTAGGGTTATATTTGCACTTTCAATTAGGGATGATCATGGGCCGTGTCTGGGTTGGGTCTAATAAGACCAAAATCCGACCCTAAAAAAAATTACACCTGGACCCTACCCAGCCCTGTAGGGTAGGGGTGTTCAAATTGTTCGACTCGAGCCATTTTGACCCGCCCCGTATGGGTCGGTTTGGGTCAATGTCCCATTTGAGTCGGGTCAAAATGGGTCGGGTCAGATTTTGACCCAAATCGACCCATTTTGATCCATTTACAATTTTATCCCATTTTCTTTTAAAAAAATTAAATAAAAATGAATTAGTTTAATACAACATATCCACTATTAATTTAGTTCATAAACAAGTCTAACATTCTTGAATTTTCTTTTATAAAAATAATTTTTGCAAAGACTATTAATTATAAATAATATATTTATTAATATATGAAATATATATTCATAATTGTATAAACAAATTTTAGTAAAATTATATTTTAAATGAAATATTAAAACTATTCTAACTAAGTAAAATGAAAATAATTGTATTTTTCTTTATTAAGTGAATAATATATGATTAAATATAATATAATATTCTTATTTTAAATTATATAAAAATAACTGATAATTTTATTTATTATTTAACTATTATTACATTTAAAAATAATATATTTTTAAATAAATTATAAAAAATTACAATTTTTAATATGATTTTTGGTCAATTTTGGTCGACCCATGACTCGGTCTGACCCGACCCTAAACTGTGAAAATTTTAATCCAACCCGATCCGACTCATTTGTTCCAAAAGTTTGGATCAATTTGGGCCGGAACAGCCGACCCGCCGCGACCCACCCGCAGTGGCGGAACTATACCACATTTTCAGTAGAGGCGGGGCTGGGCAGGGCAGGGCAGGGTTGGGGCGGGGCTGGACTAGGAGGGGCGAGGCAGGGGCGGGCTTAATATATACCCCTCAGTCACCGGAGTTTGGGGGACGGCCGCCCGGGCTCGTCCCCTAGTTCCGCCGCTGCCGACCCGGAATCATGAACACCCCTAATTTTCAATATCAAAACTGGTTTCTGTACAGCAATTCATAACCACCGTGCATTGACTAGAGTGATGCACAGTTCAGCCACTAACGATGGTGTCGGAACCGCCGCACGATGGAAGAATGCCGTAAGAAGTCGTCTCCTGTACTAGTGGAGGTCTGGTAAAAAAGCTCAGCTCTTTGGGAAAAAGCAATTTTCTACATGAAAAAATCTAGGTCACATGAACTTAAATTTGTGACTTTAAATTCAATCCCAAATTCCATCAAACAAAACAATCTCGGGCAGCAAAGTGTTCAGTTTCTTATTTTTTTACCAGCAAAAGACTAAAGGTATACAAAATAGTATCAGTACAGAGACTGTCTCTTTTAAATAGTGGGCATGATTTAGTTGTTCAGGATATTAATGACCATTGCGGGCGTAACAAGAATTCAAATTACCAAAAATAGTTGTTGGTTTCATCCTGGGATAGGTTCTTGGTCAAATGCATCAATTGTTCAGCTTATATTGGACTGATAATCGGACATTAAAAGATGGCTCAAAACATTAAACATTAACCAAGCCAACAAGGTTGCTTATTATCAGATCCAAATCACAAAACACCATTGTCTGCTCCCGGTTTTAGAAGAGGACAGTTGTAAATATTGCCACCAAATTATACCAACCAATCTTCAGCTGTTACAGCAACCTGTTAGAGCATCATCAAGTCATTAGATTCATTCGAAAATATTGAATACAAAAGGTGGCAACAAAATTACACAGAGATAGGCCGACAGCAAAACACAATTTACAAGCTACCACAATCGCCGCAAAAAAAACTAGCTGAGTAAGAAAAAACTTCTCAAATGAACACTACTACTGAACTTAAACAGTTATGTTCACGAATATGGATGCACCAAAAAGATGAGGGATTTCAGCCTTTTCATGCGCTATAAAAGAAAATGTAACCATATCATTTTCGAAACAATAAGATAACACTAAGTGATTAACATGGGAGTATATGAAACTATCAGACTGATTACAATTTGTACTCAGGTTATGGTGAACCAAGAAATATCAAAACGGGATTGAAGAATAGAGCATTTCCAACCAGTGCTGTAAAAAATCATGCCTTGGTTTCACCTTCGGCTTACCTCAGAGCAAACACTCAAAGAGGTTGCTCTGAGGCATGGCAATTTTTTTATGCTCATGCCTCAAATATCATATTTAAACCTGTATATAAAAGTAAAACTACACCTTTAGCAGTGCATTTCAGCTCCCTACAATGAAAAAAAAGAAGTGAGTGCAGTGAGTGCAGTTTTAACATTTAACGAGTTTAAAGGTTAACTAGCAATTCATTATTCAGAATTATGCTCAAAAATGCTGTTTCATATTTCTCTAAATGGTTAGAAATTTCACGTCTATCATTTCTTCAAAAGGCTGGCTATATGTCAATATTTTGTCCCCCTGATTGTCACCAAACACTGGCCAAGTCCTCAGAGTAGTACCAAAATTTTGAATCATGATTGTTCTGTACAATTTAGGGTGAGCTAAAACAATGACCATGGGAGAAGGGTCAGAAAAAGTCAACAAAGTGCAAGACCTGAAGGCTAAAGCTTGTTAAAACAGGAGACCTCTAAGGCTTCCCAAAACAGGCTCAAGAATTCTACTCAAACATAGTTTTCGCAACGTAACAGACACTTGCTGCTTGACAAGCAAACTACCAGAGTACCAAACATGAATTCCCAGTTAATCACACTAGTCAAAATGAAAGTAACCAGAAAAAGAAGCACAATACTCTTAATGTATTCTTTATCCATGTAAACTGTCAAATTTTCCCCAGAAACCTCATGATCAATTTTAATATTAGTGCCCTCTCGTAGCTGTTTCAGACATGTTCTTTTAGAGTCCAGACAGTTGCAGACCTCAGGTGATAAAACATGCAGATATTATTAATATTAATTTGCTTAGATACTTTGCTTAATTCCCCTACTTTAATGGGAAAGGGAGAGTATGAAATATGGGTAAAAGTTGGTAAATACTGAGGGACCCATATATATGTGAGCTACAGCTCAAGTCATTCTATTACTTAATGGGAAAAAACAGAGTACGACTGTATGAGATATTGAACAAAATTGGTAAAACTTAAGGGTGTCAATATGTTCATCCACAATTTTATGGAGTCAAATTCTAGATGAGCCTCTATGTTGCCCACAAGTTGGTTGGCGAATCAGAAAAAAGTTCATATTCATCAGAATTAAAGAAAAACATATATATTTGGCAGCAGGGTGTGCCACAATGCCACTTGATGGCATTGTAGCATGCCTCTGCCGAAGAGAATTAAAGAGAATATGTTTAGTTGTTGACCAAGAGCATATGTGAGGAAAAATAAGCTGGTGTCTGCAGACTATCACTTATTAGAGACCCACTCTCAAACTCAGATGACGACCCTCACTAATTTTCAATTTCAAAACAGAAAAATTATATCTAGTCTTTTTCTTCTAACTTTCCTTTTTCACCAGACCAAAAATATAAGTTTGTTTGTCTCAGACAATGCAAGAGTCGAAACAATTTTTAAAATAGCAAGTTTCAATAACTCCTTATGAATCACCACTCTTACTAGTTATAAAAGTTGAGAAGAGAAAATCCTACTCATGCTTAGCACAGGAACAGGTTACGATAACCATTTACAATAGGTACTTATTTCTATGTCATTCTTGTTTCTTTTCTTTCTTCCTTTTGGATCATATCACGTAAATCCTGAAATAGCACATTAGCTATTACTTTAACGAGGAGCGTTTGCTAACAACTGTGATTTTAATAGCTCGTGCAAACTATGTATGTAAGAGGTCTGCGAACATTGACCTTAATGAAGCCACTTTTTAGACAGCCTAGAAAACAAAATCCGATACCAACTCCATCCATAATTATATGGGACCAATTAACCAAATGGTCTGCACACATTTTAAGACAAGTGGGAGAAAGGTGAAAAGTGTAAATATTGTTCATTTTTAGTGATAAGTTGGAGATAGAAGAAACAAAAGTGTGGATGTAATTTGTTTATAGTGATAAAGTGGGGATAGATAGGTGATTGTCATATTAAAACTTACCAAGAATAGCTAGGAGTGCATAAATTGTAGTCTCTTGATTTCAAAAGAATAAATATTTCCTTTTGCAAAATGGACAAAGGAAACTAAATATCCACAACATTTGAACAAAAGGTTACTGTATAAAGAAGACATCTACTAGCTTGTTAAGGAGTGAAACATTATGTTTCAAATAATATCAAATAACAAAAGAGGAAGTCATCAAACTACTAAAAACCAGAACTACTATTGTATAACTCGTACACTATCGAGTCAGATCTTCAAACTTTCATATACTAGCCTAACGATCCATCCTTAAGGGAAAGTCTAGAGCTGTTTGAAATACATTGCCAGAAGCAGACAAGCAAACAGATCATAACAGTTACGGAAAAGCTACAGAAATTCAATCAGTTAAAAAGGCTAAAAGCACAAAATACAAGAGGCATATCAATGTCATGAATCTCAAGAGCTATAAGCGTAGGGATCTCCACATGTACAGACAAGAAAACATATAAAAGCAATGCATGACTACACGTCAAAGTTGAATTTATTGTTACAACAAAGCGTCATATAAATAGAAAACATAAAAGAAAAAGAAAAAGAAAAATTTACAAGGCAAAGCACAAGAAACGACTCAAATGGTCAATTTCCAGAGGATGTGCTACGAGTCTAGAATCATTTTTATAAGCATCGGTGGAAAAATCAGAGTCAATACAGGTAGCAACACTGGAGGATTAAATGGATAATTAAGAATCATTTGACACAGATAACACGCAAATCATCATCTAATTTGACATCAGAAATACCACTCTTGACACCCTAGAATCCACCAGGGATGGATAATCTGTCCTCAAGTTTGTGTACTCTCTCGGCCAGTAAGCAAGTTACATGAAGATATAAATGGCATATACAGAATTTAACCTCAACACAATTGCATCTACATAGGTAGAGTGACCAATAAAAAAATACAAGTAACTCAGCTCTAAAAACAAACTGCGAACCGTTAAACAGCTGTTTAAACAAAATTTTGAAATTCGTTTACAAGAAAACCAAAGCCATAGTCCAAATGGTCCAGCTATCTAAAAGAATATCTATAGCAGAGAAAAACAGCAATTCACCTACAAGATAACTAATTCAATACTATGACTAATAACTCGAGAAGTTAAACAATTCCAAACATCAAATAGTTAAAACGTCAAAATTGTACCTTGAATCAGGCATTGGCAGTTTTGGGCACGAGAGGGATCGCGCCTTGGTTTTGCTGGGCCTGAGCTTCGCGGATCTTCTGCATCTGCAGCATTCTCTCCATCACAAGCTCGTACGCGCATTTCTCATAGGCATGGCGTTCATTCTCGCACTTCCATGGAAGATAAAATTCCGCTCGCCTGCACTTGTTGAGAGGGATCAACAAATGGGCACATTGGTCTCTGTAGGCCAGCGGAACTTTCGCCTCCATCATCTCCTCTTGGGTTGCTATCATCTTCTTTGACGATCCCGGGACCTCCATTCTTGTGATTCAACGATTAGGTTCTTGCGATTCTATTTGATTTTTATTTTTTTCTGGGTTTATACACACCTCTGCCCCCAAGGTCAATGAGTTGGGAGTAAGAAATAAGAATTGGCATGGTCGGATTTGGATCGGGTGGCTTTGATTTAGACCCGATCCAGATTCGTACGGAAATTTTGAACTTATACCTAAATTTGATGAGTTGGGAGATGCAAGGCATTGATAGGCACCCGTACCCGTACCCGTACCTGTACCCGTATCCGTACTCCTATCTGTACCCATATCCATACTCATACCTTAAAAGATTAAAAAAATGTGTCTTTCAACATTAAAGAGATTACATAAAGAATTTTGTGTAGTATAAATGGAATTCAAAGTGTTCCATCTAAAATGCCTCCACCCCCGAGTCGACTAATGGTTGCCAGACTTTAAATTCAATGAAATGAGAAATGAGAAACGAGAGTCTTATAATTACATGCGATATCCGAATGATCATCCGTATAAACAAACTGTTTATAAAGGCAATCAATACCTTGAAGTTTATAGAGCCGAAGTGCATCAAAACTCCTGATTGTCCATGTGAATTTTCAATACTTGTGTTTAAGTCGTGCTTGAGGGCATTGATTGATGTGATGAACCCCTCAGATCCTTGTAGCAAAAAATTGACAATCTTCTGTGAGTGTCATCTATTAAAAAAAACTTTAGTCCATTGTTGAATAGAAGAAAGAGCTCCATATATGATACAGACTTCTAACTTGGGAAACCAGCATAATGAAAGAATATTTATTAGCGGTATCGATCCATTCTCCCTTATGTTAGCATTCAGTCTAATATCAGGAACTTGTTCTTTGTTAAGTGAAATGAGGTCTCTAATATGTTGTGGTAGCTCATGGAGAAACCAAACATTATCTGATTTTTTGTGCAAGAGCCAGTTTTGCGAGCTCATCTGCACCTTTACCTTCTTTTAGAGTATGTAAAAAAGAAATGGTCCCTAAATTCCTATTAATGGTATCTACCATTTCATACATATTCCATGGAGATTTAAAGGGATCATTAATCATATTTACAGCATTACCACAATCAGATTCCAAAACTGAGACACAATCTAGTTCACGAATTAAAGAAATACCCAGACTTGCTACAATTATTTGTGCTTCTAATGGAGAATCAGTACATCTGTAATATGTTTTTGTAAAAAGTAGAGAACCAGCGTGTGATCTCATAACTATTCCAATCCTTGTTTTACCAGATTTCAGATCCCAAACTGCATCAACATTAGTTTTTAAGGTTCCAAATTTTGGTTTTTTTCATATAACAGTTTGTATGATTTTCCTAGGAAGGTATCTCAGGCTAGGGATAAGTCCAGTACCAACTAGCTCTTGGTTAATATTAGACGAGGAATTAATGGGCTTGGTATGAAAAATGTAAAAAACTTGTTGATAATCTGATTAGGGAGCACAGGAATGTTATCATAGAGGAAACTATTCCTAGCCTTCCAAAAATACCAACAAGTGACAGAATGAATGATAGTTGTAATACTATGATGCACAGATAAGAAATATGTATGTGTCCATGTTGTGTTCAATCTTCACAGAGAGTGTGATATGGAATATTTGGAAATCTAATAAACTTATTAATATGAGACCAAACCTTAGTTGAAGCAAAACATGAGTTGAAAAAATGGTCAAGAGAATCACAACTATTACACATACATTTTGATGGTAAATTAAATCCAAGTATATTTTCTGCACATCATTAAAAGGCAACAAAGCGTTAGCGATTTTCCACATGGAAATCGATTTTTTTAGGGGGAATCCTGAAGTTCCAAATAATTTTCAAAGATTGAAAATTGAATTTGATAAATTTTTTTCGAATGAGAAAGTTTTCTGATAGGTGGCATATCTTTAAGTTATGGACACCATTTTGTTTTTTACTTATAAACTGCATTTGTTAAATTACATAATAATTTTTTTAATTAAATATTTTTTATATTTTCACATTCAAACGCACATTATTACTTGTTTTAACTTATAAAATACAATTTTTAAAATATTTTTTAAAATTACAGCTTTTAAGGGATTATCCATAAACTTATGGATAGACCACTTTTCCTAAGACTTCCTCTTTTCGAATTTAAAGTCTAAAACGAGAATTAAATGGATCCAAACTTTTAATGTTTATCTTCTTCTTTATTCTGAATACAAAGCTTTTTCAACTAAATTGAATACTCTATCTGGTCCTCTTATAGTGGCTTTTCTTTCACTTTGGAGTGGTCTTTTAGTTTTGGCTAATTCCTTTCTGGAAAATGCTAAATTATTTTCATCCGCTCAATTTACTTTTTACTCTCCAATGTAACTTCCACCACCCATTTTAATTTCTAAAAATTCTGGTGTCCTTTAGAAGGAAGCCATATATAGAGGACTAGAATAAGTATATTAGAATGGTATTTTGATGATGCCTGATAAAATCTGGCAACTATTTTCTCCTAGATGCTAGTTGTTAGGAAAATGAATCCCCTTGCGCAGTTCAAGATAAAGAAAAAGAAAGCAAGAAAACATAACAAAAAATTTAACGTAGTTCACCAAACATGTTGGCTACCTCCACGACCAGAAACATATTAATCTTATTGCCCAAATGGGTCAGACAGATTACAAATGCCAGGTATTACGTCACGCAGGCTCACCTGACCTAGATTACAGATACAAAAGGGACTGCATTATTCCCACACCTTACAGATACAGAAGTGGTAGCTTGAAGATCATAACAAATGTCTACCAAACTCACACTTAACAACTCTAACTCTCTCTCTTTATATAAGAGTTCAAGTGCGGATCAATAGTCTCCAATTTATGAATCTAACTCTCTGAATTCTTCGATCCATGAATCAACCCTTGAGTTAGTGCTAATGAACCTTATATAATTATTTAGTGAACCTTACATAATTGCGAAACTACCAATATAATCTTAATTAATTGTGAAAGTATCAATATAACCTTCAATTGTTAGAAAGTAAAAAAAATGACCCTAACTATTTAATGAAAGTTCCAATATAACTCTCAGGTGGCACTTCCGGCGTTGACTTTGACATTACGGCCTCTGACCACACTTGAAATGACAAAAATACCCTTGAGCCAAAATAGGTCAAAATATTTAGTGAACATAATTGTTCAATTTTTTTGTGGATGTTAGTGCTGATGAGTTGTGGGTAGCAGTTAAAATAGGTCATCTTGTGGCCTCACCATGCTTTGGCCTACTGAAAATTAGGAAAATGGGTCTTTCGGTAGTAGTATGGTTTCATCGAACGGAGCTTCTGACTCACAATGGAGTTCTCACTTACTTAAAGTAGAACATCTGCAGCCGGTCGAGGGCAAATGCTCCTTAGGCGATACATACTTCTTGACTATAGAAGATATGCGTTGTAGCATGACTTCCCAGATCGAAAGTAAGGTTTTAGGTTTATTTGTTTTAGTTGTTTGATGTTTTTATGTTGTAGGTGTAATGTTGGTGCTTTCGCGACTCCGGTGAAATTTGGGTTTCACCCTACCGCTGATTGGAGAAATCCAGTCCCAAAAAGGTTTCCAATACTGGAAATACGAAGTTGTGGCGATCCAGTGGGATCAACCTGACCAACAACGAATAATCATGGAGGTAAGAAGTACCGGTCTGTTTCAAACAAAAATATATATGTCCTTGAAACTCAACCGATAAGCACATCCCACCGCTGATCAGAGAAATCCATTAGCAGGCTTTTCCAAAACTATAGAGTTGTTGCAACCCGGTGAAGATGAAGTTGAAAGCGTACGTCGAGCAGCAGAATGCCAATTTGTCAAGTAAACATAATAATAGGTTCCTTTGTGGGATGCTCACCCCACAGTGTGTGAGCTAGAGAATGTATTCTAGAAAATTCTAGAGATTAGTTATAGTTATTAGATAAGGGTCGTGCGGCTGATGATTTTACAATTTAATGAGAATATGAACACTTTCCAAAGAAAAAAAAATCTTCAATCAATTAATCCCAATGCATACATCATACATGCTTGCATCCGCCGAAACTCAAAACAAACTAATATATATCTAAACTAAAGCTAATCCTTCCCTCCCTCAGCGTGTGTCCCTGTATGCGTATATATCTTTGCCAAAACCATGAGGTATGTATCTTCTATTACTAAACTAAAAGCAAACTAAACTTTTCCAAGCACATGTTTAGGTACGGTGGCCGATTGCTCACACCTTCAACTTGGTCTCCTCCCTGCTTCCTCTCAATGTTTTCTTTGACTCTGTACCCGGTCGAAGGTAACCCGTAGATGGTTGCCAAGTAGCCGGTCTATATTGGCTTCGAAGAAGAGCCCTCCTCCCTGCTTACTCAAGTCTCATCTTCAAAACCATCAACCTCTTGCACCGGTAGCCCTCCACACCTCACTTTTTATCTATTTCGTTCACCGAAGCATGATCTGTCCACGTACGGTAAGCTACTAAATTGTATTTTCCCTTCCTTTGTATAGAGAAATTTCATGTTTTGCTCCTCCTCCTTATGCTTATGGGTTTTAGGGTAAATTTTTTATTTTCCTCATATGTTATTTTTAATTTCAGAGTTGGGTGATTTTGTAAGCTTGCCACGTTTTCTGAGTTTTTTACCTCAAATAAAATATGGCTGAACATAAGGTGTTTATTGATTTGTATATTTAATAACGGACAAGCATATTTTGTCTTGGACCTCCTTTCTCTGTTTTTTGTATGCACGTAAAATGGTTTGATCTCAATGGTGTATTGATTTTTAATATTTTTGGTTTACTTTTGTGTCCCTGATTCCTTGTACGACTAACAGGTCCCACTAACCAGATTACTGGATTCATACAGGCCGAATGAGAAAGAAGAGAAAGTAAAGAGAGGTCAAAACGGTACTCTATCAAAGTGTAGTAGTTTTACTGTACTCTATCTTCTTATAGGGCCCAGAGGAATGTGATTTGGAGGGTGTGGATAGGGACATTGAAGAAGGAATGTGATTTGGAGGATGGGGATACAACTATCAAAGAAGATTGAGGGGGTCTGTTTACGTGTCATTTGATGCTCTTTTACTTAGCTGTAGCATCTTTAAGGTTATTAGTGCCGGATAAAATCCCATTTCATATAAAGGAATTCATGCTTCATTCCCCTCTTTTGGGTCTTCTATTCTTTCGCGGTTGATGATGCATGTACATTGGTTTCTGCTGGATTATGCAACCTGAGGTCGTGAACCTTTGGGAGGTATTTAGCATCTTCATCGATTTAGTTAATGGTAAATAGAGCCAGTATGGTAATTTGAAAGTCCTTGGTTGATTCAAGGTTCCATTATTGGCCCGGAAATGTATACGTTGTGTTTTTTTATGAATTCCTAGCATTTTCAGATCCGCAGTTGTAATAAATATTATTTCGTATTGCAGATCAACCATTGCGATGTTGTAAGAATGAGAGATCATGCACACGAGGTTAAGAGGACCAGCATGCCATTTCTCCCGGAATTACTTGTTCCCTATGAAGAGCCCTTTGAGTTTAGGAATATTTAGTATTCAATTTTTTTCACACAGTTTGAACCATTATCAAGTTTGATATGATATGTATAATGGGAACAGAATTGTTTTGGTGAATGTACATTTTTTTCCAGGAATTGTATCACAAGTTGCATCCTTTGGACATATTTTAACAAGATTTCAGCCACTGCTCCTTATGGTTTCTTTGTACAATTTCGACTCTGATGTAGATTAATAATGCAAGATTAAGAAAACCATTGCGGTGGCGGGGAGGATGAGGAGCTTCAGCGCTCTAGCATAGGAGAAGCTGATAATGAAATACCACAATCGCAGCCTGATGGCGGAGAAGTTCGGAGTTCATTCTTTGAAAGGTGCAAAATAACTCAAACAGAATGCTCTCTAAGGTGTGTAATAAAATATGGAAATAAAGCGTCCTTATGGGCAAATTTTTTTGTTTATTGTATCTGATTTTTAAAAAAATAAAATAAAATGAAGAGGACGCAATCTCCAAATGCGTCCTCTAATTATAATTTAGTTTTTAAAAATTTGATTTTCGAAAATTAAAAATAAATGAGGAGAATGCATTCTCCAAATAAAGTCTTCTAATTTTAATTTTAATTTTTCTAAAATTTATTTTGATTTCCAAAAATATAAAAAAATGAAAAAATGAGAGAGTACGCATTCTCCAAATGCATCCTCTAATTTTATTTTATTTTATTTTTTAAAAATATTATTTTATTTTCCAAAAATTCTAAAAATAAAAATAAAATAAGAAGAGGAAGCATTTTATAAAAATTTAAATTATTTTATTTTCCAAAAATAATTAAAAATTAATGAATTGTTAACAAAAAAATTTATTTTGTTTATTGATTGTAGATTTTTTAAATTAAAAATGTGTCCTGTAATATAATTTAAAATTGTGAGGACATTTTTTTCAAAATGCATCCTCCAATAATATTTTTTATTTTAAAATATTTTTATCTGATTTTTTATGAAGAATGCTTCCTTTAATATTTTTTATTTAATAATTATTATTTGTATAAAAATATTATAATATTATTTTTTGAGTTGTATATGGGTCGAATTTAAATAAAAATATAATGTTCATGTGAACTCATTTTTTAATAATATTATTTCTTAAATTTGGGATATAAATACTGTGCCATTAAGATTTTCGATAAATCGGCAACAAGCTGCGGGAACGGAACATATTTTTGAATTTGGGCCCGTATTTTATGATTTTGGAGTAGTGGAATATTTGGGTTTTTTTTAAAAAAAATTAAAAACCCTAGAGAACGCATTTGGAGAATGTGTCCTCTCCATTTTTCATTTTTACGAATATCAAAAAACATAAAATAAAAAACCCTAGAGGATGCAAAAAATCGAATGCGTCCTCTCAATTTTTAATTATTTTTCAAAAAAATTGAATTGCAAAAAACAAAAACAAAAGAAAATTAAAAAACCCTTCACGGATGCGTTCTTCCTATTGTTTTCCAGTTTTAATTACTACCCTACTTAAAATCCTAATTTTGTTTTACCTCCCCTTCCAAGAATCCACTCGTAGTTCCTTTACCTGGAGGCAAAGCGATCAAGATACGTCTTAATTCTATTTTTGCCGGGAGTCAAATTGGTGGGAAGGATAAGGTTAAGATACTATTCTCTTTTATGAGAAGTGGAAATAATTGATTTGAAGTTGGAGTGCTGAAAGTCAACTATAGCTGGTTGACATATCGTGCAATTTAATCTCAGTGTCAAGCATTTAAAGTAAGTAAACTGCTTATTGGATTAGTGATTAACTAATCCACCCTCTTTATAATAGAAGTCAGGAATTGTGAATTTTATAGCAATTTTTTGATAACGATCACCTGACATTATAAGATCGTGTCTGTCATTCCAATTTGAGTGGTGGTGGTTCGTTGGTGGTGCAACATTTGAGAGATCCAGGAGAGAGTTACTAGCTATCCATCCATGGTTGGCTTTTTTTCATTGGTGGTACAAATTTTGAGTGTTCTCAAGAGATCGTCCCTATCTAGAGTTTGGGTGTTCTCATTAGGGCGTTATTTACTAGCTATCCGCCCATGGTGCCTCCTTACTTTACCTCTTAGTATATGTTATTGATATTATCCTCACAGAAAATGATGGTGCTCTCATTCGGAAGTTAATTGATCGCGTGAATCATAAATTCAAGATCACCGATCTTGGCACCCTACACTTATTTACTGGGTTTGGAGTTTGTTCCTACATCAGCCAGATTATTCCTTGGTCGGACGAGATATAACAAGAATATTTTTCTTCGTGCTGCTATAACCGATGTTCCTATTGCTACACAATATTTGTGGCATACTTTCTTTGCTTAGCTCTGCTAGAATGTCGTTTGGTAATCTCACTCTTTACCACTCTTTGGCTAGCACTCTTCAGTACTTAGCGATCACATGTTCCAATTTGTTTCATATTGTAATATGCTAAGTCAGTTTATGCATGCTCCTATTGATGACCTTTTCCAGGTTCTACTCGGATTTTGCATATGTTCATGGTATCCTTCATTTGACTTATCTTTTCGTGCAAATCTATTTGTTCCTTAAGTACTTGGTTATCTGATACCAATTGGGCTCACTATTTGGAGATTCGTAGATCGACTTATGGTTATGCCACAAACAAAACTATAGATGCAAAAACAATCTGAAACCAGAAAATGATACTGTGAAGAAGCTCCACAAAAGCATCTGAAAAACAGTTCATTACAAAAACACTGCATACATACTACTAATCCACACCACCTAATTCCATGAACTATTCAAATACTGATGATCAAGAACTACTCCCTCCGTCCCAATTCAACCTGCACAATTTTTGGTCAACTTTCTCATACTATATTTGATCAACGATAACTTTATTTATGTATAATAATGGTGTACTCCCTCTGTTCAACTATTATTGGCACACTTTCCATTTAGAGGTGTTCATTTTATTTTGGCACATTCCAAATATAGAATGGTTTAAGGAAATTTCCACCATTCAATTTACTCTTTCTTCTTCCCATTTATTTTGCTCCACATAATTGATATCTTCTAAAAAAATGTGTCAAAAAGTGAAAAATGAACAGAGGGAGTATTAAAATTTGATATTTAGAAAATACATCATGCAGGGAATCCAATGATATCTCACATAATAATATTTGTATCTATATACTGGTTAAAATTTATGGCCAAATGTGTCTTGAGAAAGTTGACCAAAAAGTGTGCAGATTGAATTGGGACGGAAGTACTATATAATCTCATTAATAATAACTTGCTCCATTAAAAAGGCACACACAAGCCTTCTGGAGAATCCCATCAGAAGTCAATGATGATCTATGCAAATAAGTCTCAAGAATATGAGATTTTATACTCGTGATTTCAAAAGTTGCTCGAAAGCTTGTCCAACGTGTATGAGTCGAGAGAAATTAGTAAAGTTGCTCACAGAGATCATTGATACATGTAGTAAGGACGGTTCACTATGACAGGATCGATTCTTACCTGGTTATAAATTAAAATAGTAAATACAACATCTGTATTCATCGCGGGGGAGCCAAAAACATAGGTACATATGTAGGGTTAAACGAACCATAATTTTTTAAGAACAAATATTTTTATAACCAGTTAGAAAGTACAGATTGTATAATCAAGGAAATGACCGTTCCTTCATATACACTTCTCTGAGTAGGCATATCTGCAAGTAAGCCATCTGCAGAAGCCAAGTCTGAGGAATTTATGCATTCAAACCTTCACACAAATTGTTTGAGAAACTCAGTCGCAACGAGCCTCCCTCTTGTGTTAACAGAAAGTTTCAGTTCGCTTATCTCTTTATCAATATCCTGCAGTTTAAAGAGAGTTATAGAAGTGAAAGTATGAGACGGGAATTTCTTTTGAGCAATTCAAGGAGTTAGCTAAAAGTTTTCTTTTTCTGCCACAATTTGTATGGTTTAACTTTACAAGTTCTAATAAAATTCGTGCTTGAAGCAAAAAATTCACAAAATAAAACACTAATAACTGGCAGGCAGAGGCGTTCAAAATTGATAGAAACCTTACCTCCATGAACTGAACGATAAAATCAATGAGCTTGTGTTTCTGCATCTCCTCGCAATG
>JAULKM010000013.1:13109801-13120851 GCA_032355605.1 Rubia tinctorum
TGAATAAACATGCATACACTTTTTGCAAATCTTGTGATGAATGTCAAAGAGTAGGAAATATCTCTTCTAGGAATGAAATGCCTCAAAAGCCTATTTTGTATTGTGAAATATTTGATGTTTGGGGCATTGACTTTATGGGACCTTTTCCTAATTCGTGTGGCTTTACAAACATTGTTCTTGCCGTTGGTTATGTGTCAAAGTGGGTTGAAGCAAAACCCACTAGAACTGATGCTACCAAAGTGGTTGCAGATTTCTTGAAAGATAACATTTTCTTTAGGTTTGAGGTTCCTCGAGCCTTGATTAGTGACCGTGGCACCTATTTTTGCAATCGGACAATAGAGGCCCTTATGAAGAAGTATGGCGTCACTCAAAAGAAATCCACTGCCTATCACCCACAAACCAATAGCCAAGCCAAAGTTTATAATAGGGAAATCAAGTCCATCCTTCAAAAAAGGTTAACCGTAACCAGAAAGATTGGAGTTCTCAGTTGAATGATACCTTGTGAGCACATAGGATAGGTTACAAGATGCCATGTCACTATACCGGTTGATCTTCGGAAAGCCATGCCAATTACCAGTGGAAATAGAGCTTAATGTTTATTGGGCGGCCAAGAGCTTCAACCTTGATATAGATGAGGCCGATTTGCATAGGAAGTTATAGTTGCAAGAATTAGAGAAGATACAAAGGGAATCCTATGAGAATTCCGAAATTGACAAGGAGACGACAAAATTATGGCATAACAAGATGATCAATAGGAAGGAGTTTGACATTGGTCAAAAGGTCCTCCTATTTTCATCCCGCCTTCGCCTATTTCCCAGTAAATTGAGATCGCGGTGGATTGGTCCTTTTGAAGTGGTGAAAGCATTCCCGCATGGTGCAGTGGAAATCTAGGACCGAGCTAAGTCCAACTCCTTCTAACGGACAACGTTTGAAACCTTACCATGAGAGTTTTATGCCGAAAAAAGGAAAAAATGTTGATCTTCTTGATCCAATTTGTGAGTAAACTAAGAAAGTGGGTAATTCATGCCGACGACGTTAAACAAAGTTGGTTTTCATCATCCAAATATTCTTTCGTGACTTTCTCCAAATGTTTCAATTTGAGTTTTTGTCATTGTTTTCATTATTTTGTCTTGTTCTTTTCACGGTTGTGTTTTTCCATGATTTTGTAGCAAATTGAAGAGCATGGCACTGGATCGATGAAAGAAACAAGGCTTGATGAAAGGGAGAAAAGCTTGGATATTTGGCAATTTTGAAATTTTGAAATTTTTTCTAAATATTGGGAAGGTCTGTTCGTCGCGAGCAGCGACGAGTAGAGGAATTCTACCCTTCCCAGTCTAACTTATTCGCAAGGAGCAAAAATACATCGCGATTCGCCACCAAATCTGAAAAATTTTGAAAAATTTTGGGCTCCTAGCTTTCTTATTTGTGAGTCGCGACTGGGCATTGCGAGTCACGATGATTACGTCGGAAGTCATGACCAAATCCAGAAAAGTTTTGAAAAGTTTGGGCTCCCAGCTTCCTTATTCACGAGTCGCGACTAGGCATCGTGAGTTGCAACACTTTTGTCACACGTCCTGACCAAATCAGAAAAACTTCTGAAAATTTTGGCCTCTCAGCTTCCTTATTCGCGAGTAGCAAAAAGGCCTAGCGATTCACGATATTGTTGTGGCAAATCGCTATGTGTGGGTTGACTTTGGAACCCGTTTAACTTCTTGGTCGCGAGTCATGACCAAGCCTTCACAAATCGTGATGCTTGTTTAGAGGGTTTTTATAAACAAAGAACCCATCTTTCTCCTTACATTTCTATCACCCATTTCTGTCGTCCTCCACCCTAGACCACTTCCCTGCACTATTCCGGCCATAAACATTCCTCCTTTATTGACCAAAAATCGTTCTCCCTTCCATTCCTAACCCTTTTCCACTCCACAAATAGCAAAATTCGGCCAAACTTTAGAAAAAAAATGAAACCCTAGGTTTTAGGGATTTTTCTAGTTCGATTGATTAAAGCTAGGATTCTTTGTGGGATTATTATTCTCATACTTATACACTTATATTTGGTACAATTCCTCATTGTTTTCATCCTTTGTGATATGTGTGTAGTTTTTGGAATTGTGATATTTTGTAGTTTGATTAATTTGAGAGAATTGGGAATATTGTGTAATGTTCTTTGTGATTGGTACATGGATTGGGATTGATTGATATCATGTTCATAGCTTGATTTTGGGTAGGAAAATAGTAGAAATTTCTTATGCTTTTTTATCTTTGGTCTTGAATGATAGAATTATTGGATATTTCGACATTGGCTAAACATGATGATACATACCTATGATTATGCTTCTAGAGAATTTCTTGTGTGATGTTTGGCTATATGATGATCTCAAATTGTTGAAGAGTTTCAATGCATGATATAGCTTTGTGGAATAGGACATGGTGTGTATTCATGATTTATCTAGAAACGAAATATGATTGGATTTTACACGTATGGACATGTACACATTTTTGCATCTTTATAGTTACTAATTATTGATTGTAGTGTGTCGACTACATCATTGTGACTATGATTTCTAAATTATATAATGGTGCTTGGATGTTTGTCACTATATGTTGCATATTTTTGTGTGATAATTTCTAGTGAAGATTGCATGATCCTATCTCTTACGTCCTTGTGCGTTTGATGTAGTTTGTTGTTTTCATAGCCATAGCTCCGAAGAGACCAAGGGTTGCTCAGGGCGCATGTCCTTCTGTCCCACCTCCACCTCCGCCTTTGGCACAAGAACCCACCCCGGTGCCACCGCAGAAGATGTTCATGGGCTTGAGCCGGATCATCGGAGCCTATGCCGAGAAGTGGGACCGCTTAGCCATTCACAAGATTCAGGAGACCATTTTCATTGTCGAGAAATCATTGGAGCCTCTTGGGCTGAGAAAACCATTCCACTGCCTCCTCGCTAAAAAAGGATTAAAGGGGTTTATGGGAAAGAGTGCCCCCACCTATAGGCGGTATACTCTGGAGTTTCTCTCCACAATGAGGATGTACAGTTCTAGGGATGGGGATTCATGCGTGAGATTCATCCATTTCCACCTCGAGGATGTCTCTCGGGAGATGACCGTATCACAGATTGAGACCGCATGTAGGTGAAATACGGCGGAGATTAGGGGGGAAATTGGACCCACAGGCCCGGACCGCGATATTCAGGTTGATATCTAGTTTTGGTACAACATCACTAGGAGGGTGAGAGATGCTAGGGATAAGTGAAACATCATTATCTATCCTGCTCTCATATTTGTTCACAGGTTCTTACGAGCAAGTCATATTGTCAGGAAAAGCCGATGAACGTATCCGACGAGGACCTCCGATACTTTTGGCAACTGACGAGTGAGGGCACGGGTTACGGGAAGTAGGCTGAGCTGTGCATGGAGAGGGTCACCGGTGTGGCTGAGAAAGAAAATGGGGAGATTTCTGTGGGAGGTATGACCACCCTCCTGGCAGAGCACTAAGGCTTCGTTTTCCCTGATGGTTTTCAGTGATAGGGTAGGGGTTCTTCATATCTCATCTCCTTGGCGAGGATGAAGAACTACCACCTCATCTAGTATACAGCTATTCCTGAGGTGTACAGGAAGGGTGGTTTCACTTTTATGAAGCTCCCCCGTGTCTGGAGGACCAAGCTAGAGCTCCACACACCTGTGGATGACTTGTTGATATACGCATATGTGCAGTGTCAAGAAAACTTTCAGCGGGAGCTTCTAAACTTTCCACCACAGCCAGTCCAGACTGAGGAGGGCGCACTACCATTCACTCAGCACTCGCCACAGGGCGGACCACAGTCTCAACCTCCGTCTGACACCGAGCCGATGTAGGAGAACATCAAACACAATCATTTTCTACAGCCGTCCCCCAGAATTTTTCTCCTGACTGCAGGGCATGATCTTAGACCACAACCTATTCATCTCGAGGAGCTTGATGGAGATGGATGAGGAGGTTGATCATCCCTCATCCAAAGTATGAGACATGTAGTTGTACTTTGGTGGTCTCCCGGGCCCTGATCCCAGGGCAGCGAGGTATAGGGAGTGGCGTCAGAGGAACGAGGATTGGGTGGCCAAGTACAGACAGGACTACTCCGGAGATGGCAGTTCCTCTTTCTAGCAGTGATTGTGAACAATTTCATCCCCATTGTGATTTATACTATTTTTGTCCTATTTTGTGTACATTGAGGGTATTGTAGTGTTTTAACTGTGCGGAGGGGATTTAGCATTAGACTTACTTTCTTTTAGATGCTTTTCATTTTGGTTTTGATGTTTTGGGATGCTTTTGAATTTCATATTTTTTACCCTTGATATACGGAATGCTTTTTGTTAATTTTTATTGGAAAAATACTGAAAAATGAAGAAACAAAATAGAAAATTTAGGGAAAAATAGAAAATGAAAAAGAACAAAAATTAAAAGCAAACCTGCTAATTTAAAAACCCGAGAGGGCAATTTAGGAAACATTGGAGGCCCGGATAGGCCGAAAACCCAAAAGGGTGGCCTGGGTAAAAATGAGAGGCTAAATGTGTGGGTGAGATGTGATCCAAAGAAACATGATGTGCGGGGAGAATGAAAACCCGAAAGTGTTCCTAGGAAAAATGAGAGAAGGAGAAAAAAAATGTTACAATTCTACTCATTTGCCGGCGTTGGAGTCATAAGGTTGTGGTTGACATATGCATGGATCGGGTAACCTAACATCATAGAACTTCTTGGGATTGGGTAACTTAGCAGGAAAAATGAATGAGGGTTATGAAATTATTGATTCTTGATATGCTTTGTTTTTTGGTTGATATATTGATATGAAGTGAAGTATATGCTTGAATATTTGATATGGTTTTGACTTCACTTGATGCCATTAGATTTTGGGATTATCAATTTGGGACTTGGACATGTTTTTATGGGTATTATTGAATTGATAGGTGGTATGGTTGGGTAAATTTAGGAATTAGGGTTGTGTGTGAATTCTCATTTGATCTTAATTTTGGGATTTATGATATTTAGAGTTTTGTGAGGTATCAATTTGGGGGAATATTAGTTTAGGATTTGGATATGTGGATCTCTTTGTGTTCTTGAATATCTTCTTACTCGAGGACGAGTAAGGTTCGAGTGTGGGTTGTGTCCATTTTATGTGGATATTTTGGGACTTTTTGGACTCACTTTGTGCTCTTTTGTCATCTAGAACTTGTGTTTTACCTTAAAATTCTCTTAGGAGAGCTAAGAGTGATTTTTACGCTCTTATAGATTTTCTAGTGAATCTTTGTGTGATGGGGCAATAACATCGAGACTTGAAAACCAAAGACCGTTGAAGACCATGAATTTCATCTTTTGAAGATTTGAACACTAGAATATTTTAAGAGAGTGAAGTGAAGAGAAAGCTATAGTACAAGAAGAAGAAAGAAAATCAAGATGTTGTTTCTGGCCTCCGTCGCAACTCACGAGGAACTGGTCGCCAGTCACAACGGACGTGTAGCCAGAATGTGTTGTCATTTTTCTTGTACTATAAATATCACACTTTATCTTTTTCTCTTCCCTCTCTTCTTCTTCCCGATTTATGCAAGTTCAAAACCCTAGTTTCTCTTATTTTCTATCTTATTTTCATCTTAGATTATGTTTGAATCATTGTTGATGTGTAGTATGAATTCTAGTAGCTAAACTTAGTCTTGGGAGAAATTGATTAAGACTTCCAAGCCCGTGTCTTGAGAACTCTTTATGCCTATTTAATGCTTTTGCTATTGTGCATTTATGGAGCTTTGAATGTTGGTTGTTGAATTCATTAATGTTGTTGGAATTTTGAGAATATGGATTGCTTGTTAAGGTTGGTAAAAAGTAGCAAAATTTCCCCTCTTTTGATATGGAATCCAAGAGCATGAGTTATAGCTTCTAGTAGGATTGATGATTTGATAATTGTTAGATGGATGTGATGATGTCGAACTCTTTGTCATGTTTGTTTTATGTAGCAAATAGGAGAGGTCTTCGTACACAGTGTAGTGTTTATAAGTGTTAACAAGCTTGTTGATTTTTCGTACTCAATTCCATTAATGGGATATGTTTAGCCATTTCTCGACTAAAGAGGTCATTAGTGAGGTTTACTAAGAGACGTCGAATTCACTCTTGTAAACTACCATCAAAGAAAGATAGAAGATTTATCTTCACAAGAAGTAGTTAAAGTAGTAAATAGGTTTTAGATTCAAGGATAGATAAGAGGCTTGGAGGTGGAAATCCATTGCGCCCAAGGTCCCGTAAATTTGTGCTTCGCTCTCTTTTTAGTAGTTTGTTGCATGGTTAGTAGATTTACCTTAATTTGCTAGTTGCCTTCTTGTTTAATTCATAACTTAGAAAAACCAACCAAAAACCACCCACTCTTTACTTGCTTTCTTATTTGTATGTATATCTATATCTAGTCTAGTATCCACCTTATTTGTTTAAACCCTTAGGAAGATCTCTCTTCTTCGTGGACGACCCTGATTTTTCACTATATACTTAGTTGTAGTTAGGAAGCATTTAGGGCATACAAATTGTATTTTTGTGAGGTACGGCGATGACCTCCCATTCAGACACTCTAGCAAAATTAAAGATATCAAACTCTTCATAACAAAATTCATCTAGTGAAAATTTAGACCCTAACGAATCATTTAGTAATGCATATTCATGTTATTTCCCGTGTTTATACATTTTTATCTTATTTTTAAGATTTTAGTTCAGGCATTCCAACAACATTCTAGTAATTTAACTCTTAATAACATCATTTGAGTAATGAAAATCCAAGCCTTTACAATTATTCATTCAACTTTCAGTTTCAACGTCTTAGCGCTTTCTTCCCTACAAACAATGATTTTGTTGCCCTAGATTGCTTCGTTTTCCATCATTTATAAAAGTAAAATCTTCACGAAAATTTTGCAATTTAAAGTAAGGGTTGATGAAAATTGATGTTTCAAATCATAAATTAGATGTTACATCTATTGATTTTACCACAGGAGACGTAGATACGTTGTTGTTGAGATCTGATTTCTTTTGAAATGAACAAATTATGAGCTCCGATCGGAGGTTTCTGGATATGGGGATTTCATATGATCGTAACCTACGATTTCAGTCGATTGTGAGTTTCAATCACATTACTAAACTTCAATTTGTGTTGCAAAGATTGAGATTTTCATCAAAAGAGAAGATATTGAAATTGGAAAGGATTAAAACTTGAAATTTTGGAAATTTTGTTTCCAAAAATGAAAGATATTGTAGAAGGTGATTATGATATGGTGTCTTCTTATGACCCGATTTAGAGAAAAGTGATTTTATAACCCTACCTACTTGACAGAAGTGCCAATATAACCCTCAGATAATTTTTAGTGCAAATATAACCCTACCTAGTTTATGTAAGTGCCAATATAACCCTGTAAGTGGTCTGGCGGTGGTCCGGAGGCGGTCCTGTGAAAATTCGGTGAAAATCCAGCGGTTCGGCGGCTGTCCAGCGGTAGTCCGGCGGTGGTCCGGCGGAAATGGGGTCTGAGGGTTATATTGACACTTACATTAACTAGGTAGGGTTATTTTTGCACTAAAAATTATCTGAGGATTATATTGGCACTTATGTCAAGTAGGTAGACTTATATTGGCATATATCCCCGATTTAATGACCTGTATTGCAAACTATTAGAAATTGCATATTGATCTCCCATCTCACCACACTCTATGGTAAGGCGGTCTCAAAAGAAATTCTCTCTTTCTTTTGTATATTTCTTATCATCCTCTCCACATTTATAAGCCTTAATATGTATGCATTTTCATCAGGCGAAGTGAATTCTGTAGCAGATAAAGTAGGTATTATTTGCTTCCAAGTTTCAGCAACCCGGGTTATCTTTCATGTATGTAATCATCTAATATGTGTATAAAGAACTTTAATTTTGATCACGTACCATGTATTCATCTAATGTGTATAAACAAGAAACATGCAGAAGATGCCTCTTCAATAGGCTGCAATTATGGTAGTATTATATACACTAAAGATCTGAAGCATACAAAAAATCTGCACTACAAATTGAGAAACATAAAACTCTCTTCAGATTTTCCGCAAAGATTATTACAGATTACTCTTCCGGGAATCTATGGACTTTGTAGATGAATTAGCAGGTACAAAAAGAGACAAGAACCAGCTCACAAGGGTGCACCAACAAAAATTCTTTCGGAAAACCAGCACTACCAGCCTGCACAAGATGAATAACAAACAGGTAAACACTGAAGCACTTGAATCCCAGTCAAATTATGCAATGCAAGGACAAGAATGATGTCACGGAAACAAAAACTGACTACCAAAAGACTACAAATTGATACTGATCTGCTATTTACAGGATAACATTTCAAAAAAGGAAGAGCGAAGGGAACATGATCTAATGAGGCAAATGAAACTGACCTGAAAAGTAGACGAGAGTCGGAATCATTAAATAGTGATGCAATCGCTAGCCACTTCTACGGATATACCCAAAATAAAATTTACAAATTTACTAGACCACATTTGAGTTAAGGAGATGGTATCAAGGATTGAAAATGCTCGAGCCACCAACATTGATAGCGATCAGGACAGCCATACTTGTAACCACAGCTAGCCAAAATATGGCTGATCCTGCAAATGACGTCCAAATATTTACTGGGTTATAGAAGAATCCTTTCAATTGTAGAGTTAGAATTCATTTATAGTGCAGTAGAATAGAATGAAAGTAAACAAAATTACCTTGAAAATTACCAGTACTGTCAGAATTCTCAATCCCACTTTTAGCATTTTGGCGAATGGATCCAATTGTAGTGCCAGTTAATATTGAATTTGTTACATTCTGTGAATTACTCGAGGGTTTAGCAACCCCAGCTTCAGATGCTACTATGCCGAGAAATTCCTCACTGACAATTAGAGCAGCAAGAACATCCATAAAAGATTCTTTTTCGCTTGAATAAGATGCCTCTACTCCATTCTGTTCATATAAAGAAGCCTCCAATTCATCATCTGAAGTATCTCTATCCTGCAAGTATGCCTCGATCCTTTCATCTTCTTCATCCTCAACATACGCTTTGTAGGTCAGCCTTAAGAGCAGTTCGCCAGAAGATCCCCTTCCAAGCTGTCTCCATCCACCTCGAAGGCTCACTATTCTGTCTTTAGGTATAGTATCTTCCAAAGATCCAAGATCAACCTGTAAGCAAAGTTCTTATTACATAAACTATTTCTGTTCCTCTTACTCTGCTCAAATGTCAACAGAGTTCACAGTTGACTGACACATTCACCTATCTTCCACCAATCCCGGAGAACATGAGCAAGTAACTGATAAATAAAATGAACAATATAGACAACAGAACTTGAGCAGAAAAGGATTCAGATAGTTCTTTTTTTTAAAATTATAAGCTTCAAAGAGGGTCTGCATAAAATGGAAGACTGAAAAGAGTCTAAAAAACAATACTCTACAGATCAGATCACAACAACGAAACTTTTATCCCACTATGTGAGATTGATTCTACAGATCATATTAATTAATAAAAATCTAACTGGGATCAAACTTACATGTTACTAAACAGCATTTAAAGCTAACTCTAAAGCTTCAGTGTTTTTTCCTTAGCAACTTTTTTTCTACTCTTGTTGGTATGATGTGCTTTTCTTCTTCTAGGTCTCTAAAAGACAGTTTCAATGTAATTTTTGTAATTCTGATAGATAAAAATGCCTCATACCCAGGTATCTTACACCATAAATAAATCTTGATAATGATGCTAAGAATATATTTTTCTTTTACTCCACTCTCAGAGAAGGGTACAATCCAAAAAATAACATATTTATACATTGAGGTACAACTACTAAAATATACTCTCTCTGTCCGCAAATGATTGTCGAATATTTCTTTCCAGCCCGTCAATAAGTGATTGTCCTACAATTTTACTTAGCTTTGTTCGTAGTTTTTGAACTTAATACTCTAGAGACCAACTTTTCAATATAAAATTCAATTCCATTCTCTCCTACTAATACTCCACCCACTTACATTATCTTCTCATATTTGATTCATTTTCTTTCACTTTGTGCCCAAACAAATAGGAGAATAAGCGGCAAACAGAGAGTATCCTCCTTCCATTAATGTGTACTTCCTTTTACTCAGTCAGATACCGAACCTAATGTCGGATGTCTGGATATGATAAGCATATTCCTTGGAATGATGACTTCGTACCATCTATTTATATAATATTTATAAAGTTGAAGAAACGGAGGTCAAAAGAGGTACTGTCCACATGTGCCAGTAGAAGGTTTTAAATGATTGGGTAGAATCAGCTTTCTAAGAGACAGAAGCAATTTATCTTTCTAAAACTAGTAAAGTAACAACTAGATAACTAAATTTAAACACTGATTATACTTGGGAATTTCTAAAAGACTTCACAACATATGCAACTATAACTAACCTAAAACATTATCAAAAAGATGGAATCAGTTCACTTCTTCCCTAACTTATCTGTTTCTGGGTTTTTCAGGATCAAATTCCTAAAACTTTTGGAATAACACTCAGGAAACTACTAAAATACTCAGGAACTAAATTAACTTCAACTAAGAAATCTCATGTGAAAACCATCGCTATGATTGTTAAAGAATGCACCACTGACTAGAGCCTTCCTGTTAATAATCCTTTGTGCAGTAGGATCAATTTCAAAGAACCAGGCAATAATTCACACAAATTTTTATTTCATGCAGTAGCATTAAAATTAATGGAAAAAGCTCCCAATGAAGGAAAAAAAAAGCACTGCCATTTTAAGCAGTCATATGACTAAACTATCTTGACACTACAGGTATCTAAGCTCCTCAATAGAGCTTGACGTGTTCTTTCACCCGTATCCTTGTTTTTCAATTATATCCTCATTAGAAATCACCTTCTAAAGACTCCTTACCTCTGCTGTACCAACACTAAAATCAGTAAATCCGAGGGAATCCTTTACTTCAATAAATAACTTTTGCTTCCTAGGATTCTCAACAAGCAAGTGAAAATCCTGTAAAGATGAAAAGAGACATCATTACCACCA
>JAULKM010000013.1:13122144-13139035 GCA_032355605.1 Rubia tinctorum
TGTCAGAAGTTTCTTCAAAAACCTAGCATATTGAAATTGTTACTTTTAGTTTCCTAGCAATGAATAGCTGTATATAATGTGTAAATATCCGATTGCAGCAAGTCTATAGCCTACTAAAATTTGCAAGGAACTGGAAGGCCATCAGCTTCTAATATCCAAAACAATCTTTAACGGGCAAACAAAGCCAGAGTGGAGAAACGGATTTTAGAGAAACAGCTTATGGGTACTGTGCCTTTATCCCATTATTGAAGTCAGCCATATTTCGCAAACATGTGCTTTTATTTACATTCATTTATAATGTGTGTTTTAAGAGTTTCATCTAAATTCAGTTTAGGCCCATGCCTGCTCCTGTTAATCGAAACTGATAGTTTTCTATTTGTACATACCATAGTAGGCATCTAAATGTCTCAAACACAAGTCCGGACTATCTCAACCATGTAGCCTCATCATCTAACCAAGGGCTATCTAATTTTTCATTTTAGTGCATTCAATATTTATTCTATCTAGCCTGGCATCCAAACAATATTTATTCTAAAGCCTGCCCTGCACATCCATATCAACATTCTCACTTCATAATTTGTTCTTTCTAATGCCTTTGGCTGGTATTCCATCAAGTATTATGTGTCCAAACATCCATATCAAAATTTCTTATTTTTAGCTGTTATCTTTTTGTTTGGGATTCAGTTCAGTTGACCAACAACGCTTAATTGACAATGCCCCATCGCATTCAGTGGTTTGGAAATGGTTTTCTGAAATGCGAACTGATCTTCTCAAACATTTGGTCCGAGGATATAGGCTTGAAGTTGATCCTTAATACAGAAATGGAGTCTTAGCATATTCATCCAAAATCCCTCCTAGGATTGATACAAATTGCTAAATCTTCACCAATTCTTATTAGCTAGATAACTACTGTCACCTAACCCCTTTCTTTTTCAACACAAATCAAATTATATATAATTAACTCTGTTATATGTCTTTTCTTAATAGATAACAAATGCAAGTTCACACTTAATCTTCCAATTACACATATAATTCCCTCTATAATCCTCCCAGAGTGTAACCAAAACCATCAAGCATATTGATATCATTAAACAAGTTTTTCGGCTAACATTAGTTTTTTGCAATTAATTTCCAGTCTTATTCTCGCATAAAATTACTAACAAAATGTATGCGCTGAGACATTCCATTCCTCAACTGGAATGTCGTTGGGAACAACTGTCTCTACTGCTTCCATTTTTTCTTATGCTCACTTATCTAATTAAGAACAGCCTAATTCAATAGGGAATCTAACAAAACGGACAATTGTACAAGATACAAAATTTCACACTTAAAAAAACACTAAGCAAAGAGTACAGAGAGTAATAACATCTGAATATTTAAATTTAAGCTCATAAATAAAGTGCAATGCTTAGAAGTCTACTTACATAGAGAGGACGGGAATGGCTGCAGTTGTCTCAAATATATACAAAGAACCCAAAATGAGAGAAAAGAAAAAATAAAAGACAAGCATTAGTAACATTAATAGTGTCAAGCATCAAAGCACTCTGATAAACATTAAGAGCACACAATATTATAACAAGTTGTGCACACATCATCATCATCAGGATCCAAGCCTTAATAAACTATTTAAGGCTGGCCATATAAACCATATCCTTAAATCATATTATATTAAGACAGTTCTGTTTACATTTAAATATAGTAGAAATAATTTTTATAAAGTCTAAATAAAAGAAAAACCATTAACTCTCAGTAGATAAGCCAGATTTAGCAAACCCGTTTAGAGAACATTTGCTACCTCCGTGAAAAAGAGTTGTTTATGTTAATAAAGTTGATGATGAATAACATGTAATCAGATCATTTACTGATACTCGAATACAATGTGGGCAAGCAATTTTAAAATATATATATATATACACATATATATATATGTGCTTCCAATTGCTCTTTTCTAGGTCTACTGCTTGGCAAGCAACTATTCACAAAGGTCTATTTCTCTACACCTTCATAAAAACCATTGTGAAATATAAATTATCTTTTACCTTTATTTTCCTATATAGATTAGAACTGATAAATTTTAAGTTCTCATTAAATCAGTCTACTCTGGATATCATAACCGAACATCAGAACAGATGTCCATAAAGCATAAGCCAAATGCATACCCATGAGATTGAACAACCGAAATGGTGAGAGCTCAAATTTAATCTTTGGAAGAGACACAAATGCCCAAGATACTGCTCCGACCCAAGGCACTGATGGTATTAATCGTAGTTTCACCCAGAGTTCACCGTCGATATCAAAATCGCGAATCCCAACAGGCACAGAAATGGGAAGCAGACCAAATTTCAGTGACAACAACAAGAGCATACGAGCACCACCTGTGTAGCGGAGACCAATCTGGTACCTTAAGAGTACAGGATACGAATTTTAGATATATGTGCATGTAAAGCATTTCAAGTATCTCTGGATTCAATACCAGGTAAGGTAAATCAATTCAGAATTCATAAGCAAACAAGGCTTAAGCAGTGTAATAAGCTTCAAGGACACGGCAACTACAGGGTATAGTTCACCATTTCTTGCTTTACTCACTTCTTGACTCTCACATCCTAATATATCATCTCCATTCTGTTTGGGCTTTCGGATGAATCCAAATATTTATGGGGCCATCAATTATCTTAACATGATTTTTACCTCCCATCAACTCAAAAACTAGACTATCAGAAGTGCATTTGCAATTGCTATGCAGAATAGGCAACTGTATTTTATGCCAAGCATTTAAAAATGAAAACATGGCACCAGTAAAATAGTGGATGTAATTAAAAAAAAAACTGGCTATGACCAGCTGTTTCCATGCTGTTTGGTTTGACTTATCAACTGAACCATTATCCTCTACCCCTAGTCCATATTCCAAACAAGTCTTTGGATGTAACTGATAAGAATCTTTGCTCATAAGGCTAATTATAGGATTTCGAATACCAAAACATTCCTGCATCTTTAAGAGACATTTTCAGATTCCCCTGAAAAATTCATGTCACACAAACCATCGCAAATTTTTATGGCACGCATCAAGGCCAATAAATCCCTCAATGTAAATGCTCTCAAACATTACTAATCACCCACAGTGCTTGTGTTCAGGACAAAAAGAACCATTTATTAAGCAGTAGCACAGGCACTAGAGAAAGATCCTTCAAGTACAGATATGAACTTTATACAGAGAGGTTTGCAAATAAGGCTTAAATAGGTTTCATACAATAAAAAGACATGCTACAAATCCACTATCAGCAACTAGGAAAGTGGAAAAGAAGTTGCAGGAAAAGAAATATAGTCAGTTCCCGACCTACATAGTGCATTAAACCAGTTAGGAACTCATGAGCCAGGCAACTGTGTAGTTAACCCATTAAACACCACATCACTGGAACCTATAATATCAGGTTACTATTACAACAAGATGCTAGTTAACAGTCTAAAAGGAACCCTTTTGCGCTGAATAGATTAAGGGGGAAAAACTGAAAATCTACTTACTGCAAATCATTGGGGCTGCGCGAGGTCTTCCGTTCGACGCTTCTTACAGACAGTGGCTCGTCCCCGAGAGAGAATTGCTTGATCTCAACCCTTTCGACATAGTCAGGCTTCTTCAAGTCATCAATAACAGGCTGCAACAAACCAATAAGCCAATTTTCAAGCCCACCTCTATAGACTTTCCACAGCTTCCCCAACACCATATTCACCCACTCTACTGATTCCTTCCTCTGGAAATCCTTCTCCAAAAATGTAGAGAGATTACTCGGCATCTGAACCTGTGACCTCCACATTCCCCTAAACACACCGTCATTTTTACTGCTGCTCCTCTTTCTCCACGTCCACAACTTATCAAAAACTACTCCCACAAAGAAGAAAAACACAAAGAGACCCGCGATATTCGGATTAATCCGCGGGGAAGGCAGTGGGTGAATCACTCCTAATTGATTCCTCAACTTATCTACAATAGGGTCTTCTTCAAACCCCACAAAATTGTTGCTATTACTACTGATAGCATTTCCATTTTCCGAAGAATCCTCCGAGTCAGGGAATCTTTTCAGTACGATTATTCTACCTAAACTCGAAACACTTTGAGCCGTCAAACTTTGATGACCTCTATCCCCTCCACTCTTAAGAACTACCCTATTCCGGTTCCGCTCATTTCTCCTCTTCAACGGGAAACTATAGGAAAACAAACTGGCCCTTAAATCCTTGTTACATGGGCAGAAAAGGGGCGAGGAAATCAAGTAATTTTGGGAAGTTGGATTGGGATTAGAGTGCAAAATCATCTAGAACAAATATGAAAATGGAACAGTCCCAGAAAACACAGTGGCTTTCGGAACTCCGGTGGTGTGCAAGTATAAACATGAAGCATAATAATCTTAGAGTGCAGCCACCATGAACAGTGTCTCCTGATTTATGCTCGTGTTTTGTGTGCTTGAAATGTATGTCAATGGCCGGCGGAGGAGCAGAGAAAAAAAGGAAGGATGAAATTGGTTTGGTCAGCACCAAGTTTTCATAAACTCGGAACTCGGGGTGGGAAATCAAGAAGGCGCATTTAAGGCCTCAAAATATGCAAACGTGGCAGCACTCACGAATGGTGGGATGTGGTAGTACTGGAGGGTGGAAGTCGGAGCTTGGACCTTTCTTTCGTAAATTGAAAAACATGATCTGAAATCAATAATACTACTAATACTCTCTCTGTTTCATTGGAGTGACAAACTTTTATTTTTTAATTATTATTTTTGGATTTGACATACTTTTTTATTGCCAGATTCTATCAATTTTATCCACTTATTCTACTTTTCTCTTTCTAAATTCAATTTCATATACACATTTCATTCACCTAAATTTAAGCAACTAACGCTATGGTGTCACATCCAACGAAACGGAGATAATAGTCAATTATGCACACGTTGAATTTTCTCAATTAACTTTTAAAAAGGTTTATCATTCATATCTATAAAAAAAATTATCATTGATACCTATAATTATAAATACAAATTACGAAAAGTTGATAATTTAAAATTACATATTATTACAAATCTAACAAGATCGCATCCGACAATATCCTAACTTATTTATCGATTCAATTTTGAGATCAAAATTAAGCAATTTTAAAGTGAATAGTTAAATTACATATTGAATTGAGACATGGGGAGTAATATTTTATTATGGAAATTCCAAAATTCTTTTATGAACGATTAGAATGTATAGCTGAACCTTCCGTCGACAGAATCATAGAATTTCACTAATTAAAATTTAAAAAATTGTGCTTCAAAATAAATAAAGAGAAATTTGATAAAATAATTCTATGTTTTAGTTGTCGAAAATGTCAAATAAGCTTGGATTGATCTGATTTTTTTGTTAAGGGGAAAGATTTGTCGGAAATGAAGGAAATTATTATTCTACCCCTTGATTAAAAAAATTTGAAATTGAAAATTAGGAAATGACAGCTATACCCTGAATGATTAATAAGGATTGATTTTCCTTTTTCTTTATTCTTCTTCAATCTATCTCACGCATGACCATTCCTCTCTTTCCCCAAAGCCTAGGTCGTTCAACCACTTTTCCATTGCTTCGCCTCAACCGTGACGACAACGTTCTCAATCAAGTTTGCCAGATTGTTGCAGCCGCGACTTGAAGAATCGAGCGGGCGACAAAAGAAAAGCGCCTTTCGTTTGGGATTTTCGACCGGAGAACAAAGTAGTACTTGAAAATGATAAGCCGCTCAAAATTCACCGAGAATATGCTTGATTGATACTTTTTCATTGGGATATTCATGGGGTATTTATGTTTTTGATATTGTTGCGACTAAAATGTGGCCACGAAGGTCTGTTGAAAAGGGGTTTTTTTGGTAGTTATGTTTGCATACAAAATCTTTCCTTTTTGGATGTGGATTGATAATATTATTCATTTTGTTTGTACAAGTGGTTTGTGCATGTTATATGTCTCGTCGAGTGTAATTTTTTGTGTTGAACGACCTAGGGTTTATTTTTTCCTTAGTAAAAACATGGGAACGTTTATTTGCTTTAGTATTTGAAATGAATCGAAAAGTCTCAGTTTCAATATACTGTATTATTGCTTACACCTGTGGCGTGATGATCACATAATATGGGACGAAGTTGGAGAATATGATAAGGAGAGAGATGTGAAATTGCTAGACCTGGAAAGAGAATGTCTGGAGGTGTAACACATCTTGAAATTCAAAAACTCGAGTCTGAAATTCAGTGGTCCACTGGAAAACTCAAGTCTGAAATTCAGACAAAGGTGTATACATAAACTCAAGTCTAAAATTCAGTGGTCCACTAAGAACACATCTTGAAGCACTGCATTGGATGACACTAATTTGTCTCTGAGACGACTCGAGGAACTGCACCGAGAGCTTCGTGCTCTTCAAATATAAAAGGTTAAATACTTTATGAAAATGGAGCTGCCTTTAGGAACTTGATGTGGATTACATTGATAAATGTGTACTGCTTTTTTAGAGTGAACACCTAAAGCAAGTTCTGGACCACCTCAATACTTTGCACTCATTGTGATTGGTGCTTACTTAGATTTCAAACAACACTACCACATGAAACACCCTCTAGCACCGGTTTTTTGGAAGGTTAGCACCAGTTTTTAGGGGGGAAATCGGTGCCTAAGTAGTGGGTGAAATGGTTTCACCGATTTTCAAAAAATTGGTATTAAATTTAGCATCAGTTTTTTTGTTAGCATCGGTTTAAAAAACTGATGTTAAATTAACATCGGTTTTATATGGCACCAGTTCTAAAAAATCCGGTGTTAATTTTGGGCACCGGTTACTTATTTTCACCAGTTCTAAAAAACCGGTGTTAAAATTGGAACTGGCTTTTTATTTGCACTGGTTAAAAAAATTGGTGCTGAAATTAGCATCGTTTTTATTTTAACCGGTTTATTTTCCAAAATCGTTGCTATTTTTACATATAAGACACCGGTTTTCATTTGTGCACAGTAATTAAACCGGTGCACTGATTATACAACACAAATTCCCAACAAACACAAATCATTGCTTATAAACAAATATCTTCTGGGGAAAAAACCCATTGAATATGATCAAATGTAATTTCCTAGGTAAAGAAGTATATGAACTATTAACTGATGGATATATACATACATGAATCTATCCAATAATGGATTCAATTCCCCGTTTCACCGTCAATTGAGCCATGCAATGTGGCAAAGTATTTTTCGCAAAAATATGAACCTAACTAAGAGCAATGCTGCGTAGTTTCTCTTTCCCCAAAGGAGTGCTATCTTCTAGAAATTGCTGAAACGTGTATTAAATTGTATTTTACAATCTACATGTGAAAGACAATACAAAAAAAACATAAGAAAACATACCGGAATAATGTCAATCTCATTGACTTCGTTAACAATTTTTTCTATATTATACATACAATGGTATCCACATTCCCAAGTACTACGCTGAATCTTGTGCTGATATGAAATAGGATTTGTTTAAATGATTATGAACATAAAATTGACATAGAAATTCCAAATTTACGAGATAATACGTACATTGATGTTTATGACATTCCATGTATAGTTTGGAGGGTAGGTTTTATTTTGCTCAGAATTGACGTATCGTCGATATTTTTTAGCAATCCTAGAACTGATGAAAATATATTTTTATCAATATATAAATACCAAAACATATCCATGGATCATAATAGTTTAATTGGGGTATAACATTGATGAAGTGGGAAAATTTGATCAACCTACGAATAAATCAATTTAAGTCATAGCTTATTACGTTTGCCAATTCCCCCACTCATCGAGTCAATGCAATATACTCGATCATATGACGATCAAAAACCAATGGTTACTAAAAAGCAAAAAGCAAAATATCTAATGTGATTATTAATACATAACTTTAAAAAAAAAAGATACGGGCGCAGCTGTATGCGGCTGCTTCAAGAGGGCAACCAACCCAAAAACTTACTCTCGATTGTACAGGATGACATACATCCTCAATTTAGTTAATCTTGTACATGCATAGAACTTACTCTCGATTGTACAGGAAGACATACATCCTTGCTCGAGTGCGACGCATGATAGTTGAAACCTCTCTTACATTCAATTCAACCCTTTGATGTGCATTTTAAGTAAGAGAATCTGAACCAGCTGCAATAAACTGGACGTGACATCGATCAACCATCTCATCACATAGGTGTCTGTAAATAAAATATTAAAAATGAACAATCATGATCAAACATCTATTATAATGTAAGCATGCAATTTTACGATGCACATAGATCAAGTTGTGATCCACTAATCCACTCTATTTCGTTTTCTTTGTTCAAGCTGCTCATGAACAATTTTAGTTTGTCAATAAATATGGCCGTGGATATGTCTTTTGATTCAAACACGTCCGTATTGAAATTGATGTGGGAGATTTTATTTGGTTCAAATACCTGTGTAGATAAACTTAAAAATTCATAGATTCGTTGAACAACAACAATGCATTCTTGGTCTTCAGTGACCCCCTGAAAGATACATGATATTGTAATTACATTTGAGAATATAAAAAAGTTAGTTGAGTTGTTTATGCATATAATTCAGCAATGGGTGGGATTGTAAAGGGTTAAATGAATCCTTAAGGAAAGTTGATGGTCAGATACCGTTTGGGTGGAGTTGATTTCCCAATCTCCGTCGATACAATAGTTTCTTTTGCTACATACTAATGTGTAAAATGTTAGTTAGGCATTGAAAACAATAGCCGCTATTAAAAAAGTGTGTGTGGGGGTGGGGGTGGGGTATGTTCTCCCCGTTTATTGATCGAGTTCGGAGTATACTCATGAGCGACCACCTCTTGCAGGGAGGGAGTGTGTTAATTTGTATTCGGAAGTCAAAGTATGGTAATATAATTATTTGTCTAACCTCTCCTTCCTCCATGATAATTTTCAGTGTAAGCCTTTTTTCAAGACTTCCGTCTTCATCCACCACTATGTTCCGAGGCAAATTCTTCTCATTCTCCTAGGTAATCAGATGAATGATAAATTATGTTATGTTAATATACGAAAATATATCTACGCTACGATCATAAGAATACAACTATCAGACCTCATCATCTTGTTAGTTAATGACACCGATCAACTTTCCGAGCCATAAAATCTTATATACAATGGCCTCAGACATAAAATTAAATTCTTCATGTTCAATAGGCAAAGGTGCCTTTGGGATAATCACAGGTCCACAAAGTTTAACTCGCTCCCACTTTATGGGCAAGTCCATTTCCTTATCCTTTGTAAAAAATACCAAATGCAGCGGCGTCCCTTTCTCCACTATGGTTCAAAACATATAGGCAGATTTTTTTACTTTCTAAACACAAAATTCACAAAATAAAAAAAAATCACTAGAAGGAACTTTAAATAAGAAATGAAAAGGAAATAATTTTATCAATGTAATCAATCTCAAACTTATTTATGGTTCATAAAAGCATAAATCGATACGAGTTTTCAATATCAACTTTTTTCCTTTGCCAAAACCAGTCATATAGATCCATGCGATTATTAAAATGCAAGCAATGGAATACCTAAAGGAATGAATGTAGGAAAATGCATGAAAAAAACTTGTAGAGAGAGCAGCTGCACACAACTACAGTTATAGAAGAAATAACCAAATAAATGATATCGTATGTTTAGGGCGCAGCTGTGCGCAACTGCTTCTTGTTGGGAAATAACCAAACAACAATTATTGGCACACCACCACTGACCTAATATTTATTATTATCATATACATTCGACAAACAAACGGGTGTGTTTTTGAAATGAATTCATTAATAACAAGCAACTAAACACGCTAAATTGCTATTATCACATTTTGCATAACATAATATATAAAAAAGGTTCATGTTATAGAATATCATGTCATCATGAACATCCTCTTGTGGGTCACTTGATCCAGATGTTGAAAGAATGAATACGCAGCTATCTTTATTAGTTGGGTTGGATGATGTAGCAAGGAAATTGTGGGCATCCAAATGTGGGGTAATAGGTTTACCCAATTTTCCAGCCAACCATTGTGTTTGCACCTCAAAAACGGCAACAAATCTTTCATTGAGCTCGAAGACCTCCGTTGACACCTGTTTTTGATTTAATGTTTCTTCAATATGCATAACGGCTAACAACAATATGTGAGAGGACCTTGTTCATCTTCGCCGTTGTAGGGAAACCTCTCCAAGGACCCCCATAATCCTTCTTACCCTTTGCTTGAACAAGAATATCTTCTTTTCCTACTATAACCAACTCTCCCTTCTGCTTCTTACCCAAAAGGTTTTTCTATTCAACAAAACAAATGTGAGTCATTAGTATGCATTTCATATTAGAGTATAATTAGAGAATGAATCAACTATCAATTTGGCTCACAATATTGGGATCTTCTATTTTAACATAATCGTTAGTGTAGATTGATAATTTCTTGTCCCAAATAGCTTCTAGGAACACCTCTGAGCGATCCGGTTTGTATTCCATGCTTTGAACTTTCGCCTCTGCTTCTTCTACACTTTGACCTTGACTCATAAGCTCATCAATTATATCCCATCTTTTCCTCTTCTCAAGTTCACTAGCAAGTCTACGATTCCCTCCACTACCCGTGTGATGTACGTAGTCCTTACGTGCGGCGCTTACTTTTGCTGCATCACTTTTTGCCTATATGGTTAATGATTAGTAATATATACTTATGGAATTATTAACATAAGTGATGGATTTATTTTTATTAACTTTGAATTCAGGGGTCAATATATGTTTCAAAAATAGCTCCCACTATTTTCTATCCATCCATCGATACGCCGTCTATGGATAAATACCTGATTTTGCATAGACGATGTACTTTTGAGCCACATTCGCCTTCCAATTCCTCCACTTTTCACCCGCATAAATCATCCTTTTTTTTTAAAGTCATTCATTTCGTCGCAGGTCATTTTGGTTTGTATATCCTAGCCCATCTATGCTACAAAGTTATATATTGTCAAGGGAAAAACTTTTGGTGAACATGAAATGATAATAAAGGAATGGAACACACTTACAAGAATGTCTTCTCAAGCATTTGTCTTTACATGGTCTGGGATAGTTTTCCAATTATGCCATGTCCCCAAGCGGATTCGTCATCGGAAAACATAGCCACAATATCCCGACCACCGGCTGCGCATAACCATGGGTTCAAAGAATTCGTCGAAGAATATTTGTAGGGGCTTATTTTTCTTTGCTTGTAAGACTAATTTTCACGTGGTTGTACCTCTACGCTTGCAATACTCTTTAATCTTGAACTTGTCCAAGTTCTCACCCTTGTCTTCTTTTGAATTCACTCCTTCTTCCTTCTCCGATTTGTCCGAGCTAGAAGCTGATTTGGATGCATCATCCACCATCTCGTTACTAACATCCTCATTGTCATGTTCCTTACATTGGGTGACATAATTCTCTTCTACATCATTAGTATGAGTTATTTTCTAGAGAATCAATTGCTCTTTTGCCTTCACCATTCACTGCAATGAATATTAGCCTATGTATGAGTAAAACAAGGGAAGGAATGATAAGAGAACACGTATAAAATCCCCGCAAATGAAGTCAAAAAAATAGCACACGTATATGAATAGACAAAGGCAAAACACAAGAACAAAAGAAAATAAATAAAATGGAGGATCTGCAGTATATAATAAACCACACACAATAAAACCAAATCCCACCTACCTATGCACATAGCTGAACCAAGATTTCTAATCTAGTTCCGAATTCTAAATTGTTTAATGCATTTGTCCCATTGTTTAAAGCATTTGTCCCAATAAAAATGGGGAAACTATTTCATCCATGAGTAGTAATCCCAAAGGAGAAAAACAGAGTTACCAAATAATAACTACATTAGTTACCAAAGAACATATTTACAACCAATATTGCATCGAGTCGGGGACGGGTACCTAAACTGGTACGGATATGGGGACGGGAAACACTAAAACTGAAAATTTATTGAAACGGAGACGGCAAGGGTACAGATTAAATATAGTAATAAAAATATTAATAATTTTCAAAATACTAAACTGATTTAGAAATACAAAATCAGATTAGAATTACATGTAATATATCATTAGTATAATTATACAAAATCAAAACTCTAATTAAGCCTAATATATCATTATTTTAAAATCAAAAGCGTTGATAGAATTATTGTCAATCCCAAAAGAGCACCGTGGAGGATGTAAAAGTTTTGAAGTAGAATGGGATTGTGATGAATCATTTGAAAAGGTGACAAAGTTGTGGAATGGAATGACTTATGTTCTAGCTTCTATTCTCTTAAAGGTGACCTATGAAGCACGAGGAAGTTTGAGGGACTTAAAGGTAATACTACTAATGCTTATGAAATTGAACCGTCCAAGTCAGAACTTCCGGCGTGTTGGGGAACGTTTGAGAAACGTCCCCGCCCCAGTACTCGTCCCCGTACTGGCCCCATACGGATTCTTCATTTATTTTTCCTTCCCCATGCATCATAGGTTAAAACACCACATTATCACTTATATAAACCAACAAAAGGCTCCTAGCAATATTATTGCTAGATACTCTAGCCAAATCAAATCTCATACAATTCACGCATCATAATCCAAGCAATCAAACCTCATAACAATGCCTACCTTTCCGATATCATGCTACTGTAACAAGAATTATAACAAAAGTAAACAAGAAAATAGAAAAAATACTGACCTATCTCTACTCCCTTGAAAGATGTACCAAAAACAAATCCTTAAAGTTCATTATATGTTCAAAATGTGAGAAACCTTACATATGCTTGGCCCTGGAAAACAACACAGCAAAATCAAATATTTTTAAGCATCCAGGGTTGAACTATATAGAACAAAGTAAAAAATTCCAGTTCACATTGATAGGAAGAAAACAATTCAAGTGCACACAATAAGTATACCTCTTACCTTCTTTGGCCTCGACCAAACCACAAGGCATATTATATTGGAAGAATTTATAGACCAGGATTCTTGTTCAAGAAGAGAAAATGGGAAACAGAGGAAGGAGGAAGACGATAAAATGGGAAACAGGGGAAGAAGGCTAGCAAGAGAGAAAATTCAAAAAATGGAAGAATCGTAGGAGAATCGAAGTAGAAGGAAATCTGCAAAGGAGAATTGAAGGGAGCGGCTGGTGGTAGGGCTTCCCGCTGAAGGGACCAAAATTTGAGAGGGAATAAATGTGAGTGAATCAAAATTTGAGAGGGAAAGTTGATATGTTAGTCTTCATTAAAGAGGGAAAGTAGATGTGTCACCAAAATTCTAAAAATGCAAGCAATATTATTATTATTATGACTAAAAATATTATTAAGTTAGAGTTGATTCATTTTGGTAATGAATTATAAATAAATAGTAGATATATAAATATTTTTGGATCAAATTAAAAAAATTATTTCCGTATAGATTAATTAAGTTTTGCACACTATTTCAATAAAATGTGTGCACGGATTAATGTGTCGGAATTATAATTTAGTCTTCCGTATTAATATTTTATTGAATTGAATGACGAAAGAATTAAGAGTTGACCATCATTAGTACAAGTCAAATCAAATAAATCTTGGTGGACTATGAATTACTCTAAGTCAACTAGGGTTAATCCTTTGGTTTAGTAAGTTATATATTGGTGTAGGTGCATATGTACGTTAACTAGTGTTTGACCAATCGTTAGTTGTATAGTACAATTATAGTCAGTCGATCAGTGCACATAGAACGCTAACTAACTAAGAGTCGATGTTCGATAACTCTTTGCTTTATAAGTTATATACTCCCTCTGTCCCTGGTTAAGCTGCACAGAATATTTTTCACGGTTTTTAACAAACATTTTTCAGCGTTAATATGTTTAACTACGTATAATATCGGCAAATAAAAAGTTGATATTTATAAACTACTTAGTACGACGAATCCAACAATATCATATACTATAGTATTATTGTTTATATATCTATTCAAATATGTGGTAAAAGTTTGAGAGTGTTGACTACCAAATAGTAAGTGTGCAGTTTAAGATGAGACAGATGGAGTATTAGTGTAGGTGAAAATGTACGGGAATAAGGTGGGCCCATAATATAATCATATATTACATAAGAGCCCATTAGTTGGATAAAAATAGAAAACTAAACTTAAAAAAAATAAAAAATAGATAACTAAACTTATGAACAAAACCCTTCAATCAGTATTATTCCTTCATTCACCATAACCCTCGATGGCGCTGCTCATCCACATCGTTGAGTCGCTCCTCCACGAGGACGCCTCTCCGTCCACCGCCCATCCAAGAAGGCCCCGCCCATCCGCCACCTTTCCTTCTCCCTCTGGGCCTGCATCTCTGCTTCCATAAGTTGATTTGTTACTCTACATTATGTTGGGTAGAGTAGAAGTGCTATTGATTATTGAGTGTAATTACTTGAAGTTGATGTTCCATATTGAATTACTGTGATTTCTATGTTTGTAATTTATGTATGTATTCATATGATTTTACATACCTGAGCTCTTTCTTCTTTGAAGAGCTTGTTGACAGCATCAGAATTAGGAGGGCTGAACCTCGAGATGGTGTTCTTGAGATCCTCTTCAATCAGGTTATCCCTGTATTTTTCAAGATATGGAGACCTCATTTTTTTGGTGCTCAGTTTGTTGTTTTCACCACTAATTATTGGTTTGCTTATGTACTAAATGGTTTGATTTGTTGACTTACCAAAATGTTCCAATTTGGAATTTAAATACCCGATTTGATAAGAATAGACAAGTGCAGTTCTGGTCTTAGAACTTAGAACTTTGAAGTTTAAACTTGTGAGTGACACTATTTGTTTTCAAAAATTGCAGGCTTGTAGCATAAAGTTGAAGTCTTGATTTTCTTTTGAACCCTTTTTGAATGTGGATATAAAGATCGATTCTGTTTATGTTTAGAATTTGGATTATGCATATCTGTTGCATACTGATTCTTATGCTGATTAATAGGTTTTTAGAAATCATCAAATTTTTGCTTCCTTAAGTGGTATTCCTTAAGTGGTAGTTTGTATCTGTTTGCTGACCCCATCTGTTTAAATGTTTATGTCATCTGTGATGTGATTTGTCAGGTATTCCTCTCGTTTTGCAGCTTTCAAAACTTTGATGTCATTTTGTGTTTGTTCCAATTTTTTTGTCATTTATTTTACTACCTTCTAATTAGTTTAAGTTGATGTTAAAAATTGCATTAAATTATAATTTTACGTACACGGTTCACATTTTATATTCTTGGTAGCTGATCATTTACGAAACCGCCTATTTAGCAAGCTCTCTTGACCTTTTTTCCAGGTATGGCACCAAAGAAAACTGCGAAGGCTAAACCCAACACATAAGGGACTCACAATGCACGAAACAAGGCTAGAGTTGGTAATCTTGAGACTCAGCCAAGCAGTCTTGAAATGACACAAGTGAACCCTATAGTTCCAGTGCCAAATTTGAGTGTCCCGAGTTTAAAAATATCTACACCACTTTCCTTGGGCGAGGCCTAATTTTGGATAGAGGTATGAGGCAAGAAGCGCCATACAAAGAATACATTGAATGTCATGGATATGGGAACTACATCGGCGTACCAGCTTGTGCGAATATGACGCTAACATCTGAGGTCTTTGAACTCATGAAATAAAAAAATTCTGAGAAGATTTTATGTCGTTCAAAGAATGTCGTAATATCAGCATATGTGATTAACAAATTCTACAGAATCCCGCCGAAGCCAGTGAGTGTGTACAAGGCTATAGAAAAGGCTGTTCAAAAAGCATTGTTGGATCATATTTTAAAATCAATCTGTGATAATGGTGGTGATGTTATCAAGAATATACCAGGTGAATGGTCTAGTATTGACAATAAGCACTTGACCAATGAAATGAACGTATGGTACCACTTCATTGCCGCACGCCTAAATCTGGTAAGAATCAACAATGAAGTGCATCATTTGCGTTTATTGGTTCTGTACAAAATTAAGAAGAATCTGAGTATCGATGTTGGGAGTACCATAATGGCATATATCCGAGAAATTGTCAATAAGCTCATTTGTATTGGTTTTTCTTTTCTTTGTGCACCAAAGCAGCTGCATGATCAGGGCCTGAAAGTATTAAATTTTATATGGAGGAATATGCTTCGCGCATGAACGCATTAGAGTTGAAGATTTGTCACTTGATTTGATGGATTTAACACGTTGGGAAGTACTTAACAACCATGGGAGGCAAGAGCGTGAAGAAATTGGGTCCACTACCTACATTCAACACGCTATCTAGCCACATTGGGGAGGAAACCTCACATAAGGATTGAATTCTTATGTTTAACTCATTTAGTACCTGTGGATGTTGATTTTCTTTGTATGTTGCTTTTGTATGTTGATTTTGGGTGTTGTTAGGATAATTTCCTATGGATGGTGATTTTGGGTGTTGTTAGGATAACTGCACGTTGTTTAATAATAATAATAATAATAATAATCGTGTACGTTATGCATCCATTTTTTCCCTTTTCGTGCGAAATGATGGTTGGATTGTCGTTTATTAATTATTTTTTCGTACAAGGTTGCGAACATTGATGAAGATTACTTTATGGTACAATTATGGATCTCAAAGAAAAGCTCTGATGGGTGAACTTTGCTAACCGTGTCATGGAAATATTTTGTAATTGGAAAAATTTATGAAGGCTTGTATAGGTATAGATATCATTGCCTAGGGTAGGATATCGATGCCATGGAATCTTATACTATTTGTAGGGGATTCACTCATGGACATCTTGAGTATTGCGGAGATATTAACGTGTAGAGCTGATGAGACGTCAAATGCATGTGTTTTCTGAAGCATTTAACATCTCTTTTGTTATGTTTTTGTTGCAAGATTGCTA
>JAULKM010000013.1:13151625-13170019 GCA_032355605.1 Rubia tinctorum
AAAGGATATGTACAAAACCAATCAGAAAGGGTATTCCTTTCTTAACCTGATTCTAATTTATCTAATATTCTATTAATGGAGCTATATTAAGCCTGAACCAATTGACAACATAAACAACAATGTTTGAATCAGGCTAAGCACCAGCATAAGCATCCCCCACAGTTGGGCTGTAGCAATTTTCTCCAAAGAATGTTCTCCATATGAGTTTATAAAAAGTGTAGCAGTCGTCATCCTTCTTTGGTTCAGAGAAACTTCACATTCAGAAGATTCCGATAGGGATACAATATTCCTGAGTGATCAAAGAAGGAAATGGCCATTTCTGGTATTTATTCCAAGTGGGAAAAAATATGAACCATGGGAACAAACCAAAATGTGTTGATCTTCATATTCCCTAGAATTAATCTCTGCAGAAATGCTACTAGCTATCATTATGATTTCAACACTCTTTGTAATTATTTCTCCCTTTCTATCAGAATCAACTAGTTGATCAAATTCGAACGTCGAATTCTCCAAATTCTTACTACAAACTCCATTCCCTGGTTCCCCATTTTCATCATACCCACAGACACCAAGCAACTCCAAATATTAGTACCAATTAAAACTCTTACTTTCCTTGCAGGAGACAATGTACACACTTTAGTAACTGAAACTAATCCTGCATGTACTTGAGATGCAGCTATCCAAACAAACAATTTCAGAAACTTTTTAAGACCGGTACCTCCTCTGAACCAAGTTATCTTACCAACCCAAGAATTAGGAACTTCTTCGACGCTACTTGCGCCCTTTCTCTAACATCCATAATATGTAGTGATTAAAATGAATTCTAAAATTCTACATGTATATGAAGTACAGCTCAAAATGGTACCTCCTCGGAAACAAGTTATCACCTCAACTCGTGGGACATTATCTTTCCCATCTCTGTTAAATTTCCTTTGAAGTGGCCTTAGTGTCTCATGATTCACATGATCATCAACAAGATTTTGAAAGAAAATGCAGTCATCAAACACAACAACAGCATCCCTACCCAGATATTCTAATTCATCAGATGAACTAGTCATTTCAACACCCTTCTCTCCAACTCCAGATTCAAGAAAATCCACAGGACGTTGATTGACCACATAAGGTATAGTAACGAACATATTCCGAATGTTTTTTTCACTACCCTGACTTTCTTCTTCAATGTAACATTCAAGAACACATAAATGTTTCCCTTTGGCATAAATTTCAGCATCTCAATGAATTCACTATAGCTCACACACTTGAACAGTGTACCTCCCTTAGACTTTGTCCTTGTTTTCATCCAAGATTTTGGGAACCCTCTGGTTTCTTTGAATGACGAGGAATCATTAATTTTCTCACAAAGATCGAGACAACCACCCGCTTCATACTCACAACTATCAGCAGAATCATCATTACACACCAAGTAACATAAAAACTTATAGTGTTCGTCCACCACCTCTAAAGGTTGATATCATCTCCTCCCACGATTTAGACATTTTCCTATAACAACTGCCCTCAAACTTTACTATTTTCATATTCAGTCCATCCTCTAAATCTTTGCATTTCCCCCCAAAATTACTACGGCTAAGGTACTTCATATATACGGTAAACTTAATTGTGGTTCTCATCAATATTTTCCAACCTATCAACCTTCAGGAGACTACAAAATAAGTTCTTATTGACTTTATCAAATGAATTCATAGCAGCGTCAATATTTGATTTACGATCATCACAATTCATATTCTTATCATTTACAGTTATTTCATAGTGAATATGCACCCAATCTTCAACACAATCAAGGCTGCCAACTATTTCATTATTCCCATTCACACAATTATCTTCATCATTAATTTCAAGACAATTAGAAAAATCATATTCACTCTCATATTCACTCTCATATTCAACCATACCTTCAATGACCATTTCAGGATTAACCCAAGATTTTAGGAAATAGTTACCTTCGTCAATCATGACCAAATTGGACTCCTCGGGTACTCCTATTCTGTTTTTAAAAGCCTCAGCTTCCCTATGCTTTATAACCTCATCGATTTCGTTATCGGAACCAAATCGTAGAATTCCCATATCATAAAACTCTTCCCAAGAAACGGAGCTGTGACAAGTTATAATCGCATTGTACCAAAAAACTGCCTTACCTTTCGAATAAGGATGAACTACCTCAAATCTTTGACTCACCGGATCCGAACTGAGGTTGAACCAAGTATCTATTTCACTCACCCAATTCTTCAAATTCTCGCGGAAAATCCACCATTTCAATTGCATCCTGCATTTGCATCCATATTCCATCCATTTCGTCCACACATTCTTCTTCTTCTTTGTCCGGATAAACTTGGAGATACTCTTCACATCCCGATGCCGTCCAAATTGTCATAATTTCGATATCCTCACTCACTAAAACTTTGACCGGCTCTGGAGGTTTATACGACAATTGCTCCTACCAATGTCTTAAGGCTACAAAGAGCCAATAAGAAAAATCATTCCAAAAGACTTTCCCGAACATTTCTTGTAGCCATTGAAACCAATCATGGGCATCTCCTTTCAGATATGGTTGTAACAATATAAACTTCATGTCATCTGGAAATATTGAGAAGACATCATCACAGTGCTCTAAGTACCCCCTTGAATTGCCACCGGAAAAGGATGGAAATACCATGGATGGAATATTCAAAAGTTTCAACACTTTTTGAACAAATTTTCACACCGAGGATTGTCGGCTCTGATACCAATTGTCAAGAACTCAATTGATAATGAGGGATTGAAAGGGTATTTGCATTGAAAGTACAAGAACATAGAGTTTAGATGAGAAAAAATTTCATTCAGATGAGAAGAAGAATATTTCGATCTGGTGTTTTGCCTATTACATACAAATGAATTCTACAATCCTATCACTAATCTATTTATACAATTGAATCTGTAACCATCTCGCCGGAATCATAACAGATTTCTCAAAAGAAAAGGAGTTGATATTCCGACTCCATCGAGCCCTTTGTAATCTTTTTATTTTTAAGCTTATGAAAAGACATTTATGTCCCCCCTTCGGCCCTTGTTCATGACATTTCAGTCCAATATTTTTTTTAGATAATAATTTAAAATCTGAACTGGGGTGGGCTGGGATTAGTGGGTCAATTTCTTACTAATTTAATTTCTGAGTGTGAGTAATTTTAATTAAATATGAACAAAGTTTCGGTAATTTTATATTTCAAAATGAAAATTAAATACAATGATTATTTTATTAATTAAGTTATTAGATTTACTTGATTATTAAATTATAATTGTTTTATTAATATAAAATAATAAAATATTTGGTGTTGATGATTAAGGTTAATAATTTTAGAAATTAGTTAACTTAAATAATTTGGTATATGGGTTGCCTATTAATTTAATTTATTTAGTAATATAAAATTAGGGTTTACTTACATTTAAAACCCTAACTTTATGCTAAAAGTGTCAATATAACCCCGACTTTAGGCTGAAAGTGCCAATATAACCATGCAATCTCAAAAGTGCAAATTTAACTCTAACTTTATATTGTATGTGTCAATAACCCTAACTTTCAAATCATTCAGGTCGATCTAGCCAAAATCCCTATTTTCGGTGTTGACCCTCTAAATTCCGGCAATGAGAAGAAATTCAAATGACTAAATTAGCCTTGACTTAAAACTGAAATTTTAAACTTAAATATTGAAAAAATTTAACCAAAAAATACCCCTCAACCTACCTTTCTCTTCAGTTGTTGCCGCCAGAAACCACCGCTGCTGGGAACCGCCGATCTGCCACCACTCCAAATCTCTTTTTCCGATCTGCCACCATTTCTAATCTCTTTTCTCCGATCTGCCACCTCTCCCAATCTCTTTCCTCCCAATCCTCCGATATGCCACATTTCTCAATTCTCCGATCTGCAACCCATCCCAATCTCTTCCCTTCCAATCGTTGCCACCTCCTCCTGATCGCTGCCACCCATTTGTTTCCTTTTCTCTTATGCTGCCGCCTGCAACCCTAGCCTTCTCCCCGCCTTCACCACCACTGATCTGCCACCCTCACCACCGAATTGAACATCTCTCTCCACCGCTCACACACCCCCTCCATCCACCTCAGCCCCCCTCAGCCACCCACTGCGTCCTCCATTTCTCCTCGTACTCCTTGTTACAGCTTCTGGTTCAGGAACCATAACCTCATCCACCCCAGCATCCCAGCGATACTGCCACCACCACGCCTTCATAATCGCCGCCACCTAATTTCAACTACCGCATCCTCCATTATTTTCGCCACCCAACCGCCACCACTGTGCCCTTCTTTATTTATGCCCCCAAGAACAGCCTCAAATGTCTCTGCCAACGAATCACTACGGCGCTCCAGCGTCCACCTTCTCATTGTAGTCCATCCCCTGGAAAACCTCTGGCACCACGTACGAAATGTCGACGATGTTTCCACCGATTCACCGGGAATCACTCTCAAAGAAAATTATTTTCGGCGCACAGCCCCAAGCCACCTTCGCCACCATTTATGACGCCGTCCAGCCAAGCGCCAGAAAATCGAGATCTATCACTCCCTCTCCCCGCTCAGCAATCTTCGCCTGAAATACAACCCGCTAAGGGATTCTCTTCCCCACCACCTCAAATCTTCATCTGAGAGAGGGGAAAATGGCGATAGACCCTTAAGCCTGTGGCAACTATTGGTGGGTCAAGTTCGGGCTCGGTGCCAAATTCAGTCGAAGGGAAGGAGATGACTGTTTGAGAAGGTAAAAAAAAGAGTAAGGAGACGACTGGAACAAAAATAAAGAACAAGGGAGAGATAGACTAGGGGCTTTGATGTCTTTTCTAGTTTTTTTAGTTTTTTCTTTTTTTTAAACAATGGCAAATCGGTCATGTAAACAAAAACCGACAATCAAGCTGTTGACTAAATAGTAAACACATTAAAAGGTTATTTTGACACTTTCTGAGATTGCAAGGTTACATTGGCACTTTCAGCATAAAGTCAAGGTTATTTTAGCACTTAACTCTTAGAATTATTAAACATGAAAAAGATAATTAAGTTTAATAATTTTAGAAATTAGTTAAATTAATTATTTTGGTATGGTTAATTGAATAATTTTTTGTTTGATTTTATTCCAATTTACTTTTATATGTTACCGGGTCATTCATTTTAGAAATGAATGGATGCGTATATAAATTGGATTCAGTGCAGGGTTATATGTGACAGTATGGCTCAACTTGACATTTAAATATGGTATGCGGTTCGTTTATAGAGTATTGTAATCAAATACGGTCTACGTATCGTTTATTGCTTTGTGGTAAATTATTTTACTATTTAAGTTGAAATAAATTGTATGTTCGATGAGAAAATCGGAGGATGGGATCCAACAGATGCGATGAAGATTTTGTCAAGATTAGGGGGGTCATACTAGGATCACTCTAGATGTATTTATTTATTACATTTTTTTATTACTTTATATTTTAAATGCTTGCGATTGGTTTATATATGTGGGATGATTATGAAGTTAGTTCACTAATGACCAAACCAACATAATGATCCAAGGTCTCATAAGCAATAATGAGCAAATATTTGTCTTTCTTAAAAAAAAGAACACTCATTTAGCCCTCGATCACTAGAGACAGATTTCGCCAAAGCGATGGTGACACCTCTAATCTTGGGACAAATGCTAGTAAGGGTCTACATTATAGTTTTGGATTGCTCGTCAATATCGGTGGAGGTTCACAGATGTTGAGGCAAAAGAAGATAAGTAGTATATGGGATGTACCCTATCGACCAAGAGTGGTATTAGGTACTATTAGAAATGGGATTGCTCACCTAAAATAAAAGGAATTGAGATAAGTAAAAGCATGCTTAATACCTTGTGATTTTGAAGGTCTTGGAATCATTCTATTCATGGGACCAATTTGGATAAAATAAAATTTTAAATAACTTCTAATAAGGCTTGTATGCTTTTCTTCAAGTTAGTCTGTTTAAACAGTTTTTATTGCATTCATCTATATTGTAGTAATCGTGTATAACAACAAACAAAAAATCTTCTAATCTACGTTAAATCCTTTGGAAGGATGAATTGAATGACAGTAACTCGGAAAAGGAACTTTATTGTAGTTCTAATACAATAAAAGAAAAGGTATGTCATTAATATTCAAATCCCCAATGTCAAGTGTCTTATGTTGAATAGTATGAGTCCATAATTGCAAGGCAAAAATACTTACAACATCAACCTGGAGCTCTGAGTTATGATTCAGGAGTAGGCTAGGACTGAGAGGTTTGAGACCTTTAAGACCATTCTTGATTATAACGTCAAGAAAGGAAAACTAGTGGATCTTATGTTTTGAAAAAGATTGGATCATTTGATAACATGGAGATACTTGGTTTTTCCTATGGCTGGGAGTTAGCCCCTTACATCTTCTATTCATTCTATGATAGTTTGGAACAATTTAAGTGGAAATGAAAACACTTTGACCAAGTTGCATGGGATGCTTAAAATAAGCAGAGTTAAGTGTCAAAACTGAGATAGGGAAAAAGGTTCTAAAGGGATCTGAATCATAAATGGAAGAATGAGGAAGTAGGATAGGGAAAGGGTAACCATAGTACCCATGCGCGTAAGACACAACATACTGGTAGGAAGCATAAAGTTATAAAGCTTGATATGTCCTAATACTTCTACTGCAATACACATGCCATTAGAAAGGATATTGTCCCTAGTTCTTAGAGGACGAAGAATGGACAACTAGGTGACATTGCAATTATATACGTCATGTACGATCTTTATAGTTTATAACTCTACTGATAGATATGGATACCATATATGTTTCTCAAAATTTCAATAATGTGGAGAGATTAAAGTAGGAGTTAAGCTTGATGAGAAGTCAACCTACATGAGGGAAATGAAGAAAGATTGCTTCATTGACTGTAGGAACTTATAGTTTATGTATGTCTTATGGGTTTGCATTGGGTCATATAATAGTTATTTTGATCTAAGTGTTACTACTACACATTTACCACACGGTAGGCTTTCATTGTAATAGGAGCAATGGTTGTTCCATTTTAAATGGATGTGTTGTGGTTTTTCAAAATTAGTTAATTGTCTTTATTTAATTGTTGATATGTATAAAAAAAAGTCTGTGATGTAAATATCAAAGGGTCTAAAAAATATTATTCGAGTCCAACATACCACTGGAAGTGTTGATTTGGCCGCAAGAACATAAAGCTCATGCAGTGATTCTGGAGAGAAGGTACTGTGGAATCATTTGATTTAGAGTCGACTTGGACTTGCAAATATTGTGATGTCATAATGAAAAAATCACCCTTCATAGTGATGGACGATGGATCAAGTGAACTATTAGGTTCTATTAACAAAGTGTTTTGTAGACCAAATATTTTCAACTGCAAGAGGTGGATTTATGACTTCATTATCTTCACTGGAAATTGGAGTAGATATAGTTGTCTGCTTAATGTGAGGGGAGTCTAAATCTTTAGAGAAATTTAAGAAGTTTCAAAATGAAGTTTAAAATATACTTCATCCGTCTCATAATGATCTTCCTAATTTCCATTTTGGGACGTCCCATAATGATCTTCCTATATCTATTCTTTTCATTTTTAGTCTAACAATCATACCTAAGATACCACTTTTCAACCTTTGTCCCCCACTTTTCAGCTTTTGTCCTCCACTTTCTTAATCTTTGTGCCATTTTCATTTCGGAACATCATTGTGGGACGGAGTAGTATTTGGTAAGAAAATTGAAACACTTCAATTGGATTGATGTGGTGAATATTTAATTCATGAATTTGTTGACCATCGAAAGGAATGTGGCATTCTTTTCTAATTAAATCATGTACGAACACAATAATGAATTTGTGTGTCCGCAAGGAGAAACTATACCTTAATGGATATTGTTAGTTCAATGATGGGTCAAAATAGCCTTCTAGTTTTTTTATGAGTGGCATACTCTTTTAAAAGGGTAGTGTTCACACTAAAATATACATTATCTAAAGTGGGAGGAAAGATACCATGTGGGATATGCAAGGATGGGTTACTTGAATGTCTTTTCTCTTGAACATTTAGGGTTGCGAAGCATATGTGAAGTAAGGTTTCCCAGTAAGGTTGCACCAAGTCTGATGAATGTCTCTTTGTGGGATTTCTAAAAGAGATAGAGGGGTATTACTTATACAACCATTCTGAGAAGTGTGTTTTATTGCTCGAGAATGTGCTCTTTTGGAGAAGTATCATCTTTCCAAAATGACGATAAAGGAGGAATTTAAACCTCAATAACTTTTGAGGTGAGCAGTAGTCAGTTCTGGAAACATTGATCCCTTCATGTGAAGTGGTGAAGATGAATACGGAAAGTTTTACAGACTAATGAAAACGCTCATGCCCCAAGTTGGTCAGAAATGTATAGGATTTGAACAAAGGTGCATTTATGTCTTTGCGACTGCAAACTATGAAATCATACTCTTAGAAAGAGATGAACCTGCGACTTACAGTTAAACTTTGACAAGCCCTAACTCCACAAAGTGGCTTTAAGGCCATGAAATTTTAAATAGACTCTATGTATGAAACCCAAGTTTGGATTTGGTTGAATTACTAAAAGGGTAAGACTAAAATGATATAAATGGGTCTTCAAGATTAAGCCAGGCATATATATTTTTAATGCGAGACTAGTAGTTTAAGGGTATAAACAAGTCCATGAGATAGATTGTGATGACACCTTTCTTCGGTTGGAAGGCCTTAGTCTATTCGAATTCTCCTAACAATTGCAGCTCATTCTCATTTTAAGATATGGCAAATGAAGGTCATAACTGCCTTCCTTAATTGGATATTGAAGAAGATGTGTATGTAACACAATCTAAGGGTTTTATAGTCCAAAATAGCACTTGAAAATATGCGAGTTTCAGAGGTCCATTTATGGGTAGAAGTAAGTATCATAGAGTTGGAACATATATTTCAATGAAGCAATTAATAGATTGGTGTTCAATGAAATGTTAAGGAATCTTGTGTATACAAGAAGGTCAGTGGGAACAAGATTGAATCCCTACTCCTCTATGTCAATGACATTGGAAACGAAAATCCAAAGCTGGATTCTATGAAGACTTGATTCGGAAATAGTTTTGCGATGAAAGACTTATGAGAGACAAGGTACATCTTGGGCATCAAGATCTACACAGGTAGATCAAAGAGGATGATTGACCTTGGTCAAAACACTTACCGGGTAAGGTTTGTGATAGGTTTAATATGAAAGATCATAAAAGATTTTGTACCCATGATTCATAGTATGACTCTTAGCAAGACTAAGTGTCTATCGAAACCTGATGAGCAAAAGAGAATGAGTATGATCGCTTATGCATAGGTGATAGGGCTTATCATTTATGTTATTACATGTACTCACGGTTATAAGTCTTATACTTAGAGCACAACAATGAGACATAAAATAGACTAAGGTGAGGTACATTGGTGTGCGGACAAGAAAATGTTAAAGTGCCTGAAATGGACTTAAGATAAATTCCTGGGTCTATAGTGAAAATGAGTTGGTTGTGAAAATTGCTAAATAAAGCACTGTTGGTTATTTTACTACTAAAGCTGAGTACAATGCAACTTTGGAAGTTGCATAGGAAGGTATTTGAATTAGAAAATTCATCATTGGAATTGATGTGGTCCTTGTTTTAGCTGACTAGGTCACTCTCTATTCAGATAATGGTAGAGTCATATATTTGGCAAAATGAGCCAAGAGAGCCCAATGAGTCCAACTTTATCCTCTGTAATTTTGCATTCTTTGAGAAAATGTCGAGAATGGTGAATTACATGCAAGGTGAGAAAGGATGACAAATTGTCAATCCATAATCTAAACCTCTTCAACAAATAGATCCTAGGGTTCACACATTTGTGATATGGATCAATCACTTTGGATAGTGGTTGTGATTTCTATGATGTTCTAGTTATCATACATTTGTGATTTTAGACCTTGAATATTGAATTGTTTAACATATTATGAAATTATCATTTTATATTATTTGCTTAGTGTTGAATGAAAGTACAAAATCAATTTATCTCTAAATAGGTTATCAAGAATATGTCTTAGATAATGAAACTCTATTTAGTGAACTGGAGTGTAACATTGATTATGTGCCATGTTTAGGTCATTGAGAGTGGACACTCATGACTGAAGAAAACTAGTTTGCAAGTTGATTCATAGTGTTGTATCATGGGATGAAGGACATAGAATGTCATGAATTGATTGCATGGATGCAAGTTGGAAACTTGTATTGGACAGACCTGCTATGAGAATACTTTAAGATATTCATAATTCGCTGAAGCTGAAGCTGAAGAAGAAAAACAAGCAGTGTGAAGAGTTGGTTAACGAATACAGGGAGAAACCAGAATGCGAAGAGCATGAAGAAGAGGACTGGGAGTTTGTGGAAGACCCTGTGAAACTCGACTTTGATTGGGATGAAGATGAGGACGAGGAAACTGAAACTGATTCTGAGTGGAGAAAAATTATGAGCGGGAAAGCTAAGCTGGTGGATGATCAGTTTCGAGACTCTCCTAGCAAGCTAACTTGGGATACCGTCACCAAGAGGTTTAAAGGAAATTGTAGCAGCAAAGCAGGAAAAGAAGGGGGCGGGAAGGATCAAGTTGCTTGAGCAGGGAAAGAGGGGCAAGGGAAGGATCTTGGTTGACCCGCAAGAATCATTGACTAGAGTTCATATTATATCACGTGATGTGAAATATTCCTTTATATATTATCATGAGTGAAATATTTGTTTGTGAAATTTTACACAAACATTGACGTGTAATAGACATTAATGTTTCGTTTCTATTTTGATAAATGGCAAAACTCTTTTTAAATAAGGATTGTATGTTTTGTTGTATCTATTCATTTGATTATCAATTGACGGTATTAATGACATTTCAAGTCAACATTGTCAAATTTAACACATATTTGAATAGATATATAAACAATAATATGATCATATGTGATATTGTTGGATTGGTCGTAATAAGTAGTTTCTAAATATCAGTTTTTTATTTGACGTTATTATACATTGTTAAACATATTAATGATCAAACATTTTCTTGAAAATTATGAAAAAAATTATATACAGTTTATGCTGGTACGGAGGGAGGGAATATCTAACCACGTCGTCTTCTTGCTTTATTTGTGTTGATGAAAAGAGAAATCTCTTGCTATACTAAGCCATGCCAAACATTTTTAGGATTACACAATAAATACTTTAGGGGAAAATGCATTCAGCCCCCTCACTTCTTGTGGTTGTGCATATATACATTTGTGTTTTTTGAAAGTGCACTTATAACCCTGAATTTGCATTGATTCGGAAGGTCGTACCCCTGATGTTGTTTTCTAGCGTTGACCTTGACTTTTCTGGGACTGACCAAATTTAAGGACCAAATTCCCCTCCCTAAAATTCCAAAAATGTACGGACAATTTTACCCCTAAACCACCTCCGCCACATCGGAAAACACCCACTAGCCACCCAGCTAGCTGCTCCGCTACCTTTGCCCCACCAAAAAACACCTCTTTGTTAGCCAAAAAAACCCAACCACTAGCCACCGACCACCTCCTCGCCACCAACCACAACCCCCAAAACAGACCTCGTCGACTCTTGGCTAGGCTAAGTCCCAACACCACACCCGCCCAACACACCAAACATCACACCCTCAGACGACCTTCACCACCTCAATCGACGCCGGCACACGCCTCCTCCCACCACCTCAATCGATGTCATTGACGTCCACCTCAACCCTCTGCCGCTACCGCAGACATCGCGACCCCTCTTCACCTGAATCGATATCACCCGGGCGTTAGCTTTGGTTCTAAACTCGTCTACCTCCTCAGCACTCTGTGGGACCAAACCCAGCCCACAACTCCTCTCCCTCCCAGCCCAACCTTGTCACCAACAAAACCCTTTCCTCCTCAGTCCCATGCCGGAACGCTCCCTCCCAAGCACAGCTCCACTGCCAGTAAATCCTAACCTTTTAGCCCAATTGACTTCATGTAGCACCGTCTCCAACCCTTCCCCTTCCTTTCCTCAATCCATCTCATTGTCGCCGCCGCTGGTTTTCTCGTGAACCCCGCAAACACGTCATCGTTGGTTCACGCGAACCAAATCATCAGGAAACTCGACGGGTTCAGAAGAATAATTTGGTGGGTTTGGAAGAAGGGGAATAATCGGTTGCAGAGTCTATAGGTGCCGCCGCATAGGAGCGGCAGTGGAGGGAAAAGAAAATATAAGAAGCAATTTTTAAGTTTTTGAATTTTCAATTTTCAAATTTTTTAGTTATTCTTATTTCATGGTCAAAAAAATCATTTTAATAAATTTCGACCAAGATAAAGGTTGACCAAATTTACAAGTGAGACTTGGGGCATAAATACACTTTCGAAAAACTGAGGGGTATATTTGCACAAACAATGGAACTCAGGGTGCAAATGCACATTTTTCAATACTTCATTTTCAAGTTATATATTTTAAGATATTTAAAATCATTGGTATTTTTTTTGAATCAGTCTCTTGAAAGACGGTCTTTCTAAAGTTATGGAAAGATCAAAATTTAAATTGTAAATTAGAAGAAATTAAGATAAAAATTTTGGTTGCATTGATCGGACCATAAATTTATAACTACTTCACGTTGCATAATATATTTTTAATATTGCATCTAAAACCTTTTATCTTTCTATAATTCTAATTTATGTCCGTCTTTCCATACACTTATCGAAAGATGGTTTTTTAAAAATATTTTCCCTTTTTTGCAAATAACAGAAATAAGCATTTTATCCACCTGAATCTAAAATCCTCCCTAGAATTTGTTCTTCCTAAATCCTTTGGGAACGCAATCTTTCACCCCAAATTTGCAAAACCGAATCAATCAATGGACAAAATCACGAAGTTGCAACAATCATGATGATTGAATAGGTATCACACACGATCAATAAAGAATCAACCGGATAAATCATGAAATTCTAGTCAAATCATATTTTAAATTAAAAAAATTAGTTGTAAAAGAGTTTTCACCATGATATTGATTGAAAAATTATCGATTATTGTTGCTATTAATGTGCTCTTTTATTTAAAATGCAGAACAATCAACTCTGATGGACAACATGAAGGTCAAATTTTCAATTTTAAAGATTATGAGAAAAAGAGCTTGAAGATGAGGATTTTCTTCAGGAAAAAAAGTATAACATTGTGCAAATAAAAGGTAACAAACCTAATTCCATCTCGGTGAGGTTGTTGGGCAGGTACGGTAATTATGGTTGTAGTTATTGTTTGTGTAGAACTAATGATCGTGTGAGTGCTTCTTGTTTGTACAACACTATTTCAAATTCTGTGATGTTCTTCAAAAATAAATAACAACCATGATAATCAATGAATGAATTTTGACATCTATTTTTCTTTTGATTCTTTAACATTTAACTTGTGATGTTTGAAGAATTGTACAACTTCTTCAAAACATAATAGAAACAGTAATAGTAATCATTTTTTTAGTGAATTTAACGATTGAAAATTTCTCCACGATGTTGCCTTTTTTATTGACGATTGAGTATTATGCAATGATATTTAGCAACCAGAATAAATAGAACACAAAGACATCACAGTACAATAAATTATTTCATAATTCATATATCAAAAGTGATGTATAATATATTTTTTAGTGATATAATATATATATATATATTATTTTTGAACAAGTCTGCCTCTGATATTTATTAATGAGTATTCATCCTAGTGCATATATGGCTTATATATATCGACCCAACCTGAATAATGAACTAAATATGGCTAACAAAGCACCTCACCACGATTAGACAACCAACGAGTACGCTGAGATATGATCTGAAGACATATCCACGAAGAGTAGTGACAACTCGCTCACGATCATACAGAATGCAAATATACCAGAGTCACGATCCGGGGATACGACTTAGAAAATCGTGATAGACGAGACAACGGTCTCACGTCTCACAAAAACTATAAATAGGATGTAACATAGAAGAATCATGTATGCACACTAAATTATGAAAAGATATATCAAGAGGAAAATACTAACTAAAGCATCAAAACTTCTTCCTCGGAATCAATCTGAAGGCTTGTTGTAAGAATCAAGTAGTTGGAGAGTTCGCACACGTCCATCTTTGATCAATGTCGTTATACAGAAGGAGTCAACCATATCACATATAGAATCATGATTGATGTTTATCGGTATCATTGTGATGTTCCTTCTATTCCGAATGAGTTCCTTCCGTTAGCGGAGGTGGATCCAAGATGTGGATATCTGCAAAAACTTGGAAGAAAATACAGCAACATCCTGGGAAGAATTAGAAAATTTTGTATTGAGGACACACTAATGCAACAAGATTTAACATAAAAATACAACATGTAGGAAGGGGGAGGGTCTAGTAAGGGAGAAATGATGCACTTGTTTGTGTAAGGGGGAAGTAAAAAATATGTCAATCATAACAAAAGTAGGGAAAAAGAGGAGTTCTACATAATGAGGACTGGGTACAGAACCTAAATCTGGATTAAACTCGTGGATAACATGTATGTGGTCAAGCACCACTTCCTTGATTACAACCACAATCTAACAAGAGTTTAATAGCAGCAACTAAAATGAATGAGAGGAAGATCGAAGAGGGGAAAAGGAAAGGCAATAAAGCAATGAAAGGAGTCGGTCTGAATCTTCCATCCCGATACAAATATATGGTCAATGACGTGGGTGGTGAAGAACAACTAAGGCACACAATGAGGGACCACATCAATTATGTCAGCAGACTCAGTATGAAGCAAATAGAAAGAGAGGATGCACACAATGTCATAGATAAGCTCATGGAACTGGATGAATTTTAGAGTGAATATGAACAATGATGATTGAAAACTGTGTCACTATTTTGGAGAGATTCACTGATGCATGAACACTACAATGTGTGTGTGTGTGCGTGTGTGTGGTCATATCACACCAACAAGTACAACCTCATTTGTGCTCCACTTATAGGTCTGAACAATCACCACATAAGCATAATTTTTGGATGTACATTCATTAGGAATGAAATTGAAGAAACATTTGTATGCTTAATGCAAATGTTAAAAAAAATTATATCGGGGGAAGGAATCCGTGAAAATCTTCACAAATCAATACCTAGCGATGTCAAAGGTAATACAAGAGGTACATTTTTTTTTCAATTCTAATCCAATCTAAAAATTTATGAAAACCATACAATGACAGAAAATAAGCTATTATGTTTAAGTTTACACTATTTAGTATGGTGTTGATATAATTATTCTGATGTTTATGCAACAATAGTTAATGTTTATAGGTGTGAGTCGAATTGCAATCTGATGGCCGAACTTTTATTCAATGTGGCAAACCTGCAAAAACAAATTAACTCCTTGTGGGTGGTTGAGGGAAGAAGATCTGATGCGAAATTAAGACTAAAAGTATCTGATCGGAGTATTGAGATTAATTGGCTATAACAGAGGAATACCTTGTTATTTATAGGGGTTGATCCCTGAGAGTTCTCCCAATCATGTTGGGATAAATATGCACATTCCATGTAAAAATAGGTGTCTTACCATAATGTAATTATCATCTATTCAGTATACCATAATTGTACTGGGAAAAGGAGTGTGTTTCGTAGATAGATTCAGAATTGGATATCTTCATTTAGGTGTTTGGCCTTCGGCCCAAATGTGGAGTTTTGGCTTAACACATATCAATAGCCCCAGAGAGAGCTGAACATTATATTTCAGCGAGGAGCTCCAGTTCTTTAATATGCCAGTGTCCAAAGGTCATGCATCATATGTGACCTTCAGTTTCCCACTTCTTTGAAGTAACTGCCAAGAATTTGAATCATCAGCACATTGTGTACTGATTAAGGGTCCACGTGTCACGAACTTGGGCTTCCTGAGAGAATTTTCCATAAGGGGCGCACATTATTGCCAGTTTTTGAGGTGGTAAATAATAACCTTGATTCTGAAGCGTCCCTTTATGGCGGGTGTTAGATAAACACTTACCTTCACAAAAACCCACTTTCACTTTTACAACAACTTTCTCATTCACCATTTCAAGTTTATAGTTTTCTTCTTCTTCAAATCTCCTTGAGCTCTTTCCAAAAAAAATCTCAAGTAAGTTCTTTTCTTCCATCACTTCTTAATTATGTTTGATTATTCCATTCTAGTAGAGTTTGTTGTTTCTCATGGGGGGTTAGATCTCCCAAAGGCAATGTTTCCTATCCTCCTGTTCCTACCCCTAAATTATGGAGGAACTTGAAGGTAGTTTCTAGCCTTGAGCACACCATTCATTTTACCAGAGGGGAAATGGTGGTGCCGATAATATAGGAGGTTGCTCATTCGCCAGCGAGGCTAGTTATGTGGGAATGGTTTTTATTACCCGAGAAGTTCAGGCTAGTAAAGGCCAAAGAAAATGAGTCTCTCCGGGAGCCTCCGGCTATTTGAAAAGCCATTCATCACCATCATATAGAGTGCAACCCTTTTATTAGAAATTGTAATATTACTTGTAATTGTAATTAGAATAAAATTCCTTTTCTAGTCTGGTATAGGTCTTTTGTACAAGTATATAATGTACCCAGAGCATGAATACAAACACACAATTATTACCCATTAAATATTCTTCATGGTATCAGAGCCTAAAATCCTGAAAACCTAAGAATTTTTTCACTGCATATTTTGTCGGACTTGTCGTTGCTGATCAACCACCGTGCATGCTGCACACACACGGTCGTCCACCGTTGGCTTCCTCCAATGATACCGTCGTCTGACATTTTTTGTAGCTGTCTCCGGTTACCGCGACCATCCGCCGCTGCGCTAGTCCGATCCGCGAGTCACTGCCTCCTGCTCCAGCCACGCGTCACTCCCAAGCACCACTGATTTCCACCGCTGCTGCTCAAGGATCTTCCTGTACCGATCACTGCCCACTACTCTAGGTGTCGTGATCGTCCGACTGTGCTCTACCACTTCTACTGTTAGCGCATCGCCCTCAACGCGCCCACTCTGTACCACGCGTCATCGTCGTCTTGCGACGCGCTATCGCGGTCCTACTCTTCGTACGCCGATCTACTTTCGTTATTGATCTGCAACAATGTCTGCTTCTGGTTCTGATGCTGCTGAATAGGCCCGTATCGCTGCTGAAGCCGAGGCTAATAAATTACAAGACCTCAATGCCACCGATGTTATTGCAGATTTACTCAAACAGTTGCAATTGCAATCTGGCACTGGGGGTTCTGTTCTTTTGGGTCATTCTATGCATGACCTTTACTTCCTCAGTACTTCCGATGGCTTGGGTTTATCAATATGTCCCATCATACTTAAAGGACAAGAGAATTACCTGGAATGGTCTAATGGTATCTACGGTGCTATGCTTTCTAAAAAGAATAATGGTTTCATTGATAGAACTATTACTAAACCACCAGACAATCATCCTGATGTGGTTGAATGCCCAGGAATTAATGCTACCATGGTGTGTTGGGTTTTTACAAACCTTAGATCCACCATTACATTCCTCTACCAGCTACTATTCCACAGTGAAGGAACTATGAGATGATTTAAAGGCTCATTTTACTCTTGGGAATGCTCCAAAAATTCTGCAAATGCGCAAAAATATCCAAAACTGTCGGCAGAATGGTCAGACTGTTGCCATTTATTTTGACAAATTGAAGAAGCTATTCAGTGATTACAACTCCCTTCGGCCTCCTCTCGTTTGTACCTGTGAAGCTTGTAAACCTCTGTGTACTTGCAACCATGCTGCCGACGCTTCCTCAAACGTGAGAAAGATATGATCTACCAATTTCTCATGGGTCTTGACAAATGCTATAACACCTTGAGACCCAACATCATGACCACTGATCCTCTTCCACCTGTCATGCGTATCTATGCCCTTGTTGCTCAGGAGGAGAATCACAGAGTCATTGTTCGGTCTCGCGACACTTCAACTGAATTGATAGCGTATGCTGCATGATGTCCACCACCTTCAGGTTCTTCGCCAGCTGTTCTTACTACAGCTGATCGCAGGAATATGATATGGCCACATTGTAATCGCAAGGGCTATGACAAAGATACATGTTTCAAGCTCACTGGAGTACCAGATTGGTTCAAGGAATTGAACCAGAAGACCAGGAAGCCGAGGCCGAACCCACCAAACTCCACCTCCGGGACCGTCGGACCGGTCGTCGGTGGTTGCCTGCCTCCACCTCCATTCGTCGATGCTGCTGTGTCTTCTACGAGACACGCTACCGCATCCTCCCGGACTACTCCTGCCCGTTCTGATTTTGGTCATTCTATGTCTGATGACCAATGGAGTACGACCCTACATTTATTTAATCAGTTTAATGTTGTGTCTGACCATGGGTCAGGTAAG
>JAULKM010000013.1:13176028-13221766 GCA_032355605.1 Rubia tinctorum
CCCGACTTGCCAAACTATCTACTTAGTTGTATTTAGTAAGCATATTGGGCTTATAAATGTATTTTTGAGAGGTACGGTGACGACCTCCCATGGTGCCACTATGTTCCTATCTTTGCTGGCTACATTTTTTTATCATCTTTGAGAATTTTCCAGTAGTGCCTGTCCGTTTTCCACTCGCCCCTCTTCTCCAGTTAGCTTCCCCGCTGTTTCAGATCTAGTCGCAAGCTCCGTCCTAGTCTTCGTCTGTTCGTCGTAGTTTTAGATCTGTTTCAGAGGAGGTCACAAGCTCCATCTTCTTCTTCGTTTGTTCACCGCAGTATTAGATATGTTTTAAAAGAGGTTGTAAGCTCCATCCTCTTCTCCGTTCGTTCGTTCGTGGATGATGTCGCTGGAATGCGAGCTGGGGTGGGATGGCACCGCTGGTTCAGATACAGGTTGGGAGGAGCGTTTATCTGGAGGTGTATTTGGTCTAGCCGAAGGCGTCGCTGGTTTAGCCGTATGTGAATTTTGAAGGGCTTTGGCAGTACTTCCTCGAGCTCCAACGACACGTCGGAATGACAGAGACTTGGAGCAGCAGAGGTGGTAGAGGTGGAGCGGCGATAGAGGTGGAAGAACGATGGTAGGAAAAGGGCATATTTGTCTTTTTGAAATTTGTATTAGGTTGAAGAGTCATTTTGGCCAGTCACTGGCTGAAAATGGCCAATCAATGCCTTAATATAGGCTATTGGGTTATATATACACTTATGTAAATAAGTTAAGATTTTTTTGACTAAAAATTATATCAGAATTATATGTACACTTACTAAGTATATAGAGTTATATTTGTGTATATCTTTTTTTTAAAGTTAAGTGCCTTTTTCATTTTCCCCTATCGTGTGTACTCCCTCCGCCCAGCTCAAATTGCACAGGAGTCATTATCACATTGTTCAAGAGACATGTTTTGTAAAGACTAAATGTTTGAATGTTGTATTATGATGATTAGTGCAGTTTATATCGGTTACGAGAATGAGTTTGAAAGGAAAGAAAATATCTAGCAATCCCATCATAACCCAATCAAATCACAATCACCGACCTCATCTATCCTAACACCCCCCTCAAGCGAAGCGTTAGATGCCCAGAGACACAAAGCTTGAACCTGAAAAACTCAAACAGAGGACGAAACAATCCTTTCGTGAAGATGTCTGCAAGTTGAATGGGCGTAAGAACATGGTGAAGACGAAGCTTTCCTGAAGAAAGTAGCTCACAAATGAAGTGATAATCACTGTTAATATGTTTTTCCCGCTTGTGTGCAAAAGGGTTTTGAGCCACAAAGATAACGTTGTTATCACAAAGCAGAAATGGTAGACCGGAGAGAGAGAGAGAGAGAGTCAAAGATCATGCAGTAGATGGTATAAACAATACAACTTTTGCCATAGTATTCGCCAAGGCACGATACTTAGACTCAGTACCGGAACAAGAAATCGTGGGTTGCTTCTTAGCACACCAAGAGAACAAGTTGCCACCTAGATAGACGGTATAACCATACATAGAACGAAGGGTTTCGAGACAATGCGCCCAATCTGCATCTGAATAACCCAACACCTCGGAAGAGCGAGCTGGGCGAAAGGACAAACAAACGTGCATAGTCCTACAGACATAACGGAGAATACGAGTAACTGCAGCAAATTGATCATCCCTAGGATCCTGAAGGTATTGACTGACATAATTCACCTCAACCGTAAGACCCAGATGAGTGATGGGGTGATACTGCAGAGCACCAACCAATTCCTGACCAAGAGTAGGATTGGCAAACTTCCCGCTGGAACTACTTTGAAGCTGAGACTGTGGAAGAAATGGTGTAGAGATGGAAGTAACATCACTCATCCCAATTCTACGAATAATATCCCCAGCATACTTAGCCGGGGCAAAGAACAAACAGGAGGAAGAAGACTCAACCTCCAAACCAAGAAAATAGTGTAAAGAGCCCAATTCCTTAATGGAAAACTCTTTATCAGTTTGAGCAATGAACTGACGAATAGCCGAAGAGTCATTTCCTGTAAGGATAAAATCTTCCAAATAAACCAAAAGGTAAAGCAAATTAGTACCTCGGGAAAAAACAAACAAGGATTTAACTGCAGAGCTGCAAAGAAAGCCAAGCCGGCGTAGGTCAGTGCTGAATTGCTGAAACCAAGCTTGAGGAGCCTGATTTAAGCCATAAATGGCTTTCCGCAGGCAACAGATATAATCAGGATGGGTATCGTCCTTGTAGCCAACCGATTGGGCAATGTAGATAGGAGAATGAAGAACACTATTTAAGAAAGCGTTCTTGACATCCAGCTGATGAATGGGCCAACGACGCATGGTGGCAATGACAAGAATAACATGAACAATGGACGCCTTCACAAAAAGGCTGAAGGTATGATTGAAATCAAAACCCAGAATCAGAGAGAAACCCAGCACAACCAGTCGAGCATTGTATCGATCAATAGTACCATCAGGGGTGGTATTTGAGACGATATACTACACAATAATCTTGGGGTTTGTTCTGAGCAACTAATGCAACAAGAAAAACATATACCTCATAATCAGAGAAGGATGGAGAAAATCGAGAACCATCAATCGTCCTGGTGCTCATCCAATGAAAGCGAGCTGGAGCTGGCTCAGGAGAGGCATCAGTAACAGGGACAGGAAAATCTGGAGAAAGAGTGGTGCTAGTCTGGAACAAAGGTGTAGTGGTTAGCGTCATTGGCTTCGAGACTGGAGTGGTTAGAGTCATTGTCATTGTTACCGGAGTGGCAGAAGGTAATGCTGGAGCGTCATGATCAGAACAAACAACATAAGGTAGTTGAGTAGAGGGCGATGAAGGGCGAGAGCAAGGTGGAAATGATCATACAGTAGAGGGCTCTGTAAATGAAGATAGCTCCAAATGAGAGGTAGAGCAAACATCCTGTAAAGAAGAGGCATACATAAACAATGTCTCATCAAACTAGACATGGCGTGAGACATAACTCGCCTAGTAGCTGGATCGAGACACTTGAACCCTTTGTAGCGAGAGCAGTAGCCAATAAAAACACATGGAATTAAGCAAGGTGAAAACTTATGAGGTGCAACAACACTCAAGCAAGAATATGCACGACAACCATATGGGCAAAGAGAGAATAATCTAGTGTAGATCCAAAAACGAGCTCAAATGGAGACTTGCCACCAAGAATGGAACTAGGCAGGCAGTTAATAATGTAAAACGAAAAAGAGAAAGCATCCACCCAATATGGTTCTGGCACTGAAGATTGAAATAACATGGAAAGACCGGTCTCCGTGATATGGCGATGCTTCCGCTCATCCTGGCCATTCTGAACATGTGTATAGGGAGAGAACATCTGATAATGAATGCCACAAGACACAAAGTGAGTCTGCAATCGATGATTACTGAACTATGTGCCGTCATCCGTCTGCAACATTTTAATCTTGGTAGAAAATTGAGTTTCAACAAATTTTTGGAACTAGAGGAGGATAAAAAAAATTAGACTTCCGACGTAACGAGAGAAACCACGTGAATCGAGAAAAGTCATCGACAAAGGAGCATAATAAAGATAACCCTCTATCGATAAGCCTGGAGCCGATCCACACAAATCACAGTGCATCTTATCTAACAAGGCAGTGGCTTGTTTTTCATTAGTAGAGAATGACATATGCTTGCTCTTAGCCATCTAACAGGAAGGGCAACTGACAGGTGCAGGAAAAATAGAAGTAGCGGAGATATGACTCTGTTTACTCAACAAGTGAAGAGTGGCATATGAGACATGACCAAGACGAGAATGCCACTACTCAAAAGAAGCTCAAAGTCTTCCAGAGCGTAGCTCACCTAAAAAGGTGGAATCACATGTCTCAAGAACATAAAGACCAGAACTATGATGCTTGTTGCCCAGTATCTTTCTTGTGTGCTTATGTTTAACAAAAAAAATGCATCGGCATCAAATGTAACAATAACTGACATGTCATGAGACAGTAAATTTCTAGTGATTTGAGGGATCACAAGAACATCATGTAAAGACATGCCAAAAATATTGCATTGACCAATATGAGAAATAGATCATGATTCATCATTTCCCACATAAATGGAATTAGAACCATTGTAACAATGTACCTTTTTAAAAATGACAAGAACTAGGAGTCATATGAGCAGTAGCACCCGAATCAACAATCCATGAATTGGAGAAGGCATAATTGTGTGCTTGAAAGAAGAACAGGGCAGGGAGTGGAAAGGGTGCACGCTGCGAGGCTTTTTGATGCCAAGCGCTTAACTTCACTCGCCAATCGTCCATGATGGGCCTGAATTGCACACGTGTTATTCATGCACTGAAGCTTCTTCCTTGCCGAGACTCGCTGAAACGATGTTGATGGGGAGTGCTGGAGGTGCTGACCATGGCTCATTTTGCATTAGGATGTTGATGCACCGCTAAGAAGTATTGCCGACGACGAGAAAACTCCGCCATTGCTAGAGACTGAAGATCGGCCGCTGTGGAATCCGCCAGAGAACGACGAAAGGGAAAAGCCAGAGAATTGAAAAACGCTGGCGGATCTGGGAACTTTTGAAGAATTGTGATTGATGCCGAAGACTTGCTGCTGAACGTGGACTAATGAAGACCGTCCCTACTGCAGTTGAGGATGCCAGGCGAAGAAGCTAAAGCTGCCGGAGAGACCCAAAAATGAGCCAATTTGAGAGATAAGCGCAACTGCCGTGAGCCTTCGCCGGAAAATTGGGCCGAAGATAAATAGCCAAGGTCACCACAAAGAGAGAGGAGCCAAATAGTGTCGCCGGAGATGCCGAAAGTTTGTCGGAATAAAAAAAAACCGTGGATAGATTTTGGGTGAGAAGAAAAATAGGATAAAGAGGGGGGAAGAAAAAAAACTAGAAGAATGAGGCATGATAATAACACTGCTCTGATACCATGTAAAGAATAAATGTTTAAATACTTTATTATGATGATATATTGGTTACAATAATGAGTTTGAAAGGAAATCAAATGTCTAGCAATCCTATCATATCCCATCAAATCTCAATCACCGATCTCGTCTATCCTAACATGTTTGGCCGTTTATATGTTTAACAACGTGTAATAACGGCAAGTAAAAAATTGATACTTACGAACTACTTGTTACGACGAGTTTAACCATATCACATAGATGATATTGTTACTCATATACCTATTTAAATATGTGGTCAAATTTAAATAGAAAATATTATTTAAAATCAAGTGTGCAAGGAGGTAGTATGATTTTGTTTGGCAGAGGTTTTATGCCGTTGCAATTATAAGCAAATGTTGATGTGCTTATGAGCAAATATTTTTTGACGTTTGGGAAAGTTATAGAGTTTATTTTGAAAGTACAATCTATATTTGGAGAAAAAGTAGAAGTTAGTCTCCTCTACTATCAAAATAAGCCAGATCTGATTAAAAGCACAGTTGTGTCGATTAGAGCCTATGGGTCTATTTTGCAGAACTGTGTTCATAAACAAAACTGACTTATTTTGAAAGTAGAGGAGATCAGTTTCTATTTTTCGTCCAAAAATAAATTCTACTTTCAAAATAAGCTATTTTTTAAAGTTTATGGTACACTAAAAAGTATTTTGTTCATAATTTAAGCAGTTTTGGCCAAATAGAGCCTGTATAAGCTGACGAAGCGTCCGCTGGAGTGGTAAAAAATCCTTCCCGCCAGAAAAGAAGGTTGAGCCTCCTTTCCTACCTTAACAGTGTGTCAATGGCAACGTCTTCGAAGACCATAATGGACCTATTCAAACTGCCCCCGTCCAAGCGTCTTAAGCGAATCCCTTCTCCTCCCAAACTCGCTGCCACGTCCTCATCCTCCGCCACCAGCAATGGCCCAAACGGCGTCGTATCCCCAAAGTCCGCCCCTCCTGCCTCTGCTGATAATCTCTCCGCCGACCAGAAGTCGAGAATGGAGTTCAACAGAGCACTTGCCAGAGCCAAACGGAACCTCAAACTGTGCTCCGAGAAATGTACTCCCCTTCCTCTTTACTCTGATTCGGTCTTGATTTAATTGCTCTGAGGGTTTCCATTTTCCCCGCTTATTTAGGTTTTCAAATCACTGGTCTCGATGTTAAAACATATTGGTGACAAGCAGCAGTGATTTTATATTGACATTTTATATCAGTAGAATAAGTAATAGTTTGCATAAACAAGTCTGAGGTCTAATACCATATTAGAATCATTTCATCTGTATTATAGGTGATAGATAATGGCAGCCCATAATATCATATACTGATAATATTATATGTTTAAATTTTTATAATCGGAATCCAATGTAGGGTTCTGAAAGGGTCTAATTTAAATAAAAAAGGGAAGGGTCTTGGCACATATTTTGTGTTGGAAATCTGATTTTTGCGTGGTACTGTTTTGATAGTTTTGTATGACTTTGGTATACTATATAATAGGTGGACGTTTAGGGCATGTGAGTTTGAATGAGCTGTTGGTTGAAGAGACATGGGTGGAAAAGTTAGCTGGGGAATTTCAGAAGCCATATGCACAAGCTGTGCTTCAATTTGTGGAGAGTGAAATTCAGAAAGACAGTGTGCCGGTATATCCTCCGCAGCATTTGATTTTCAATGCTCTCAACACTACTCCTCTTGACTCTGTGAAAGTGGTCATCATTGGACAAGATCCATACCATGGACCCGGCCAGGCTATGGGCCTTTCCTTTTCAGTTCCTGAAGGAGTTAGAGTGCCATCTAGTCTGGTCAACCTATATAAAGAGCTTCACAAAGATTTGGGATGTTCAGTTCCGAAACATGGAAATTTGGAGAGATGGGCTGTTCAGGTAGTTTTTTGGGTACTGAGATAATTCATTCAAACTTTTCAGTGAGTAAGACAATGTGAGCATTCATGCTACTCTAATCTTGCATGTCATCTAAGACTATGAGGATAGTTTGTTGCATCAAGTCTCTTATTGAGGTTATTCGAAAATCTAGTAGTAAACAATATCTTGAATTTAGAAAGGCGAACATGAATCTTTTTTAAAGAAAAAGAATTAGTTTGAGTAACAGTTTTGTATGGAATCCTCAAGAAGCTTCATCTTCAAAACCAGTTGGCATCAAGTAGAGCTGTCCAGGATCTTTCATGTTCATTCAGCTTGTAGTACGATGACAATATGGGATAGTTTCGACCATTTCAAAATTAATTGTTCACCACTTCTATCATGGGAAACCTTGGGACCGACATGATTTTACATGCCTTCAGTAAATTATTCACGGAGTACTTGTTACCTTCAGAAGTAAATACTTTAAATATTTGTTTTCTAGATGGGGGTGTCCTCTTGTTGAATGCTCTTTAAATCCTTCTTGATGTAAATAGTTATATATATCGCATGAAGTTGAAGTCTTTTGTTTTCCAATGATCGTCTGACCTTTGGTCTTTTATTCCTTAGGGGGTTTTGTTGCTCAATGCTGTTTTGACAGGTAAATTTTTCCATCTCCTTAGACAAATAACGTTTAATGTCATCTTCTTGTAATCCCCTCTAGCATTTGCTTATGAAGCTGATCTATTCACTATGCTAAGTCGAACCTTACCATGTTACAGTTTGGTGTATGGTATGTAATGCCTCAGCTGTACTGCCTGATTAAACTAAATGCCATGGTGTGGAAAGAAAAAACGTGATCGTTGTTGTTTTCAGGCCTTCGAGCATATATGTATTTACGCTTGCATATGGAGGAGTTGCATTGTCAAAAAACTGAATACTACATGTCTGTCGGAAAATCCTAGCATATGAAAATTTGGTCTACATTGGGTAGATATTACAAGGACTAGAAATTGAGCTCCATGGTTAAAAAAAGATCTACAATTACTACTTGAGTTAAGAGTGATAGTTGATCCACTGGATTCTCAAAATTATTCAACTAACCTGCCCTATTATAAAGCAGTCTACCCTTAGGGAACACATGCAACGACCAAAGTAAAGAGTCACAGCAGCCTAGGACCAGCCATTCTGGTGGTGCAGTAATGGTGTTTGTTTTTAATGGGACACCTGATATTTTGTGCTCATCTAAAGCCTTATTCACTTCGTAGAGCCTTATTTTCTGGCATGGGGTTTTGTGTTCTATCATTACATTTTACTGTATATGTGTGTTACGCGGTTTCCTATAATAATTTCTAATGGAACATATTTTTTCCTCTGAATTTTTATCACAGTTAGACAGTACCAAGCTAATTCACATGCAAATAAAGGTTGGGAACAGTTTACTGATGCTGTAATCAAGACAATTTCACAGGAAAGATGTGGTGTTGTTTTTCTTCTTTGGGGAAATTATGCACAAGCTAAGGCCAGGTATATTGACATATACATGCATATGTTTAGTTTTTGAACTACGAAACTATCCAGTTGGTTTCATCACAGCTACATTCATTATAGATGTTTATTGCTAGAGTGACTAGAACATGCCCTACTGATAACACCCCGGAAGATTTATTCAGCACTCAAAGAGAACTCATTCTGCATTGATATTATATGAAAGAAACAAACTTGTCAGCTGTCTAGGAATCCCTTTCCTAGGATTTATTTATCCATTTTCTATTTAACAAGTTTTTAAGTTCTTTAAAATTTTGAAATAGTAGCTTGATTCTCATACAGGAAGGAACTAGTAAAGTTGTGTTCATTCACTCGGGTATAAGTTGCATGTAAAGTTTGTGCTAAATTCATCCACCTTGAACTGATGTTATTCTCACAGGAAATAAGCTTAAAACTGAGTTGCTAAACATCAACTTTGGTTCAGAACCTTCATTAAATTTATTTTCTTTATGGTCCAACGAGAAATGCTTGCTGGTGGAAATTTGTTCAACTAATTTGAACTGGCATGTTATAGTGGGTCTTCCTGGATAATCAGTCACAGGTTATCTAGGTGGACCAACTGACTGGTTGATCCAGTCTAGAAAAACAATTAAATTGCTACAAATGTGCTTCCACCATGAATTGACTGGCAAAAGGAATTTCACTATTTTGTTGTTCTCTTTCATATAGATTAATTGATGAGACAAAGCACTCTGTCCTCAAGTGTGCTCATCCATCTGGTTTGTCTGCAAACCGAGGCTTCTTTGGCTGCAGGTTTGTTTTCCCATGTGGTAGTATTTCTCCTTATATATCAATTTACTCAAAGAAACTCTATGGGTTCGATACTGCTGTATAACTTCTTATCAACTTTATTTCAAAAAAAAAAACTTCTTATCAACTTGAATCAATTTGTGAATCAAATTTTCAGACTTATATTGCGGTTTCAGCCAAACAAAAAGACATAAAACAAGAAAGAAAGGTTTCAGCTAACGAAATAATGGGCGCTCATCATTGATTTAGCATGTTACTGCCTGTTTGTACATCAATACTATTCTGATTCAGTTACTATATGCTTGAATGGTGAAGATGCCAAAAAAATTTGAACTAGCTGTTTCTTAATTCCCAGTGATGCAGTAGTTCAGCGATGGTGATTTCTTGATATGTATAGGAAGTGCATTTTAGGATGCAAAATAAAAGCTATCAAAATATGACATTCAACTTAGTTTTTTCCATTATTTTCTGGAGTGATTAATATGTTCATCACTTCCATGCTATGTGTATGTATAGCAAGCACTAGACTTAATCTTCTTCTCTAGTTAATGTTGTAGAAAATAAAGAGATCATAGTAATATCTCAGACTGAGATATGTTCAGGAAAGTCCTGTAGTAATAAGGACCAACCTTGCTCCATGGAAATCACCTTGATTAAACTTATTCTGGCTGAAAATTACGCCCGCTCAGTGTTTGAGGCCGACATGGTATCATAACTTGCTACATATTCATTTATTTCATCCCAGTTTCTCATGGTATCATAACTTAATACATGTTCATTTATGTTTTGAAAAAATCCAATCTAGGATGAATTAGACTCAAAAAGTGTCTTGTCTGTCGTGCAATTTTATTGTTAAGAGTTCTTGCATTGCAACGGCTTGCTCAGTTCTTCAATAATGTTGTATTGGCTTCAATTGTGAGTGCAGACATTTTTCCAAGACTAACCAGATTCTGGAGAAAATGGGAGTTTCCCCCATTAATTGGCAACTATAGCTTGAAAGATTAAACACTCCTGAAGCTGTAGGCCAACTCTCACCTACATTGTGCATTGTTGGAGTGAGGACCTAGTCAATTAACAACTTGTCAGTCTCATCATATTTGAGATTTTTGGAAAGACCGATTCTGTTCGTTTGTTGGATGATTAAGATCAGAATGATGAAGTTATCCACGAGTTAGTTCTGTTTTGTAGTATGGCTCTTGTGTATGTCTATTATCGTTTCCAAGTTGCTAATTCATTTTGCTATTCCTCATATGTTTTCCTTTGTACTCAAATATGGTTTTCTTCGCTGCGATCAGTCCAGTGATCTCTTATGCATCTTCACCAGTTCAGCCTTTTCTTCTTTCAAAACTGATCTTCATGATTTCTACATGTTCAATGATGTATATTTGTTGGAGAGTTTTTTTGTGTATTTATGTTCATGTTGGTTATCTCAAAAAGTTCATACTAGTGTTTTATAGTTAATTTTTTTTGCAGATTCTAGAATGACAACTGCTCTAATGTACACTGGATGGGAACCTTATAAATTCTCGTACTAAATACAATTTAACAAAAAAATAGAAGAAGGTTTCTTTAGGATGCGAATTATTATTTTAACTTAAACTTACTAGTTATTATGTCAGATCACCCATCATGAATAACCTTTTTGAGTTTCGTCTCCTATGAGACTACAGTACAAGGACAAAATAACAAATACAAAAGATATATAAAGTATGAAATTTAACATTCTGGGGATGAAACATAAATATTTTACATTTGGGGTGAATTTTAAAAAACTATACTAAACTTCAAGGGCTAACATGCAAATTCTAAAACCTCAAATAAAAATGTTTAAAATACACTAATTTTAAAACATCAAAATTAAAATACTCCCCGTCCAATAAAAAATGGCGCATTTACTATTTTAAAGTCAAATTTTGTAAATTTCGACTCAAAATATAAATTAATATATAGTAAAAATATCACGTGAGATATTATTATATTCATCTTAATCTCTATTTTTTTCTAAATATAATTTTTAATGCAAAATTGTTATACATAATTAGATATTGACGGTCAATCATGATCATTATAAACCGTGAAAAAGTAAATTTGTCATTTTTGCTGAGACAGAGGGAGTAGTAAAATAACGAATTAAGTCAATGAAATTATTATAATACATAAACATGTAAAACATAAATCAGATTAAACTAGTAAAACATCGTACTGAAACACTAAAACATACATATCAAATGAAAATGGTTAAACATCGACATAATATCAAAACATCAAATTAAAATATTAACTAAACCTTAACCCTACTGAGTTGTAATTTCATAGACCCAAAATACACAATAGGCCTAAAATACACATCAGACCCAAAACAAACTAAACCCTAACCCTACTTAGTTGACCTGCCGCCCATCCCGACCTTATTGACCTGCCGCCCCACCCCTGAGCCCTTGTCCCACCCCTAAACCGCGGTAGTGGTCCCGTTCACTGCCAGAAACGACCGTGTCGGAGGCCAATTCGCAGCTCGTTGTCTATTTCCACTTAGTTTTCGACGTCCTCAATCTCGAACCTCTAGTTCACTGTTGAAAAACTCATTCGATTTTGCTGTCTCTATCTCTGCAAAACTTATTTCCCCGCGACGATCTATGACACCAAGATTTGGCGAAATCCTTCAATTCGAACTAGTATAACTAACAAAATAAGGATGTGGATATCAGTGGTGAAGAAAGAAGGTTGAAAGAGGCGATGATTGAAGATAAATGAAGCTAGAACGCTATCAGAAAATCAATCGGAAAATCGCAAATCCGGTCGGTTCGTCGGAGAATATAGAACTTGTAATTTATTGCAGTTCAACCCTCAAAATTCTATTAAATTTTAAATAATAACCCAAAAAATTAATATTAGTTTGACCCAAACTCCGACAAAAACTCCCATAAACTGCAATTTAAACGTTGATCTCGCTATGAGACGGTTTTATACATGACATTGTAATTTTTTAAGAGTTCATTTTTAACTAGAAGCCTTTCCTTAAATTATGAAGCAACTAAGAATTTTGTTACAATTTTTTTAAACTAATGTACAAATTTGTGGGTCAAATGCTATGAAGTGGGTTAGGTTATTAGGGTTTTTTTCCCGGTAAACACTTCCTTCTCCGTTGCCGCTGCTCTAAGTTTAGGTGTTCGCGTATACTTTCATTCCTTTTTAATTTCACACCCGCAGTTGCCCTTTTTAATTCGTTGATTATTCCTTCATCAACTCTTTAGCCATTGTTCTGGCTCTGTAAGCCTTTGACCTACTGATCTTAGGCTTGTGAATTTCATCAACAAATATCCTTATTTGCCTCACATGGGTCGTAGAACATTTCCAATGTGGGATTCATTAAGATGCCTGTCGATTGTCACATAATATGAAGAGACTAGAAAGCCAAAATAATGGTTTCAATCGAAAAAGAATCTCGAGAAACCCAAAATGTTAGGGTTCTTGAGTTTATTGCTCAATTGGAAGGGATTTAGGAAGGTTTTTGAGTCTGGAAAAGGAGGATTTTCGTAAATAAAGTTGTTGGGTGCAAGATTTAGCTAAGGAAACAAGGTTTTTTGATGACATATGTGGTGAGGGAAGTTGTTCGTTTGCTTGGAGGAGAGAATAGGAAAGGAGAGGGAAGAAGTGTTTGAAAGTTCTCAAATTTCTAGGTCGGCGTTTTTATAAATGGGAGGTCAGGGACCCTGCAGTAGTGCACGATGTGCGAGCTGTCTCGCTCTCACGTTGTTCAGGTTGCTGAGCTTGGCAGATCGTGCACATCTGCACGGTCCGCGAACCGGACTTGGTTCAAATCTTGAACTCCCAATTTGTGTTCGTGGACCATGCACGCTTGTATGGTCCGTGAAGAGACTTTTCTCCGCGTTCCCACTTTGCTTCATTGTTCCCGAGACGTGTAGGACTGCAATGTACGTGCACAAGGGCAATTTTCAGCCCTTTTACTCTTTTTGCTTCCAATGCCCAACTTTCTTCATTCAAAGACAAAAAGATGCAAACCTGGAGTAATACCATTCCAAAAGAATAAAACTTCATGAAATACAAAATTAATGACATTTAAATACATCGTACCCATTGTCATTAAAGATCAATAGGAAACATATATTAATGTCATCGGCACGACATATTCTTGGTAAAAGAGAGATTATCACAAACCGTCGGGTCTCCAAAATCACCATTCGTGATTTCACAATTGATTACCTCATTGTGCCTTGGCCTCCAACATTGCCTTAGTTGGAACCTAGAGCAAACTTGGGTTTTGATGTTATTAATTCACAGACAAGTTCTGGGTCTCCAATTTACTCGTTTTCATGCTCAAATACAACATGGATAGAAGGCCTTGTTACATGGACAAGGTAAAAGAAGACATATAAACAGGGGATATAGAAGCTATAGAATAGGCATTTGCTATGCAATTGACTTGGTCATATAAAACTGTTGATCTAGTTAGATAGTTGGTATGTTCCGTTTCAAAAATCACAGACAGTCATAGACTCCATGTGATTTGGAAATTAGTTGATAGTAATAGCTGGGAGTGAAGGCTAAACTTGTATCTTGGTTTATGGTTTGAAAATAATAAAAAAAATCTTTCCACTCGAAAAAAATCCTATGTGTCGTGTTAATATAGCAATTAGTATGTATTGCTTCTCTGCTCTATTCCTTTTTATTTCTAATTCAATTTAAACTTCCGTATTTTATTTGGCTTTTGAAATGGGAATCCCATACATGTATGAACTGTACCCTCTCATTCTCTACGGGTTGTCACCTGTTCTGGTTGTTTCGCTCTATACATTGTGCTTTTGTGATGGAATAAAATCACCTTCTTGTTGCTTGCACTTAACTTCTTGATGCATAAAAGGAACAACATATTATATTTTTAATACAAAAAATATATATATTGCGTAACAAAGTAATCTCCTTACAATGTTTGTAGCAAGCTCCTATGTTTCATCTTCTTCATAGCCCTCATCCTTCATCTCTCCCTCTTTCAAGACTAGTTCATGTCGTTCTATTTGGTCAAGTGTGATGGATTGAACTTGTTCCCTTGCCTCCTTCTCCGTTGAACCTACTTCAATTAATGCTTTAACATCCTTCTCAAATCGTTCTCTAATGATCCTTTCTTCCGCCAACCGATATCCAACCTTGTTCATTTGATGCAGAGCTTTGTTCAACTTTTCTATGGCACTCTTTCCCATGTTCCCAATGAATATTGAGAAAAAAGTTAGGGTAATAAACCAAAGTAACAAAGTGAATCTGAATATGTAATCATTTGCAACATACTTAAATGGTCTCGGGGGCAGATTTTCCATCATTTGATACGCTTTCTCTTTCACTTTGTCCAAGTTTGAAGAATCTATTTCAAATGGTTTCTATCCAACAATGATTATATCCATGTAAAGTAAGATAAATGAATGATAGAGTTAATATATAATGAGTTATCAAGGTGAAGAGCTACCTTGCATTTTGAACAAAGCGTGTTCTTGTACCCAGTTAACTTGACCATTTACACTTCTCATCTGAAATTATGGTTCCAAAACTATTAAACATCATGTAAGTGAATATATTTTGACTCAAGCTCTATTGCAATTCTCGATAATGCATTCAATTAAACCTTTTACGAAGGTTACCATGCTATTGGGAATCTAATGGCCCGGATTCCCATCATTTGGGACATTATTTTCTCTTTCAGGGAATTTCTTTGTTTTCCCTTGACAAGGCACGTGTCCTACAAACAAGTATTATATTAACCATAGTTAAACTAAATACTAAATCATGCTGAACACTCTAATCGTGAAATACATTAACTGGACATATTGTCAAAAATATGAAATGTCCCCTCAAAACCACTACCATAGAAAAACTTATGCTGCTATGGTGTAGTTAATCCAAAAATCAATCATGAATGTTGTACCGTTAGTGATGACGTTTGTTTAGATAAATGGAGAGGATATGGAGAGTTTGAGTAGAATGGTAATAGAGGTTTAGAGTGTTGTGTTATGTTATTTTTGAAGGCATTGGCGCCATAACACCATGAACATGTGACAAGGTGGTTCAACTGCAGTCTATCGATGGTAAAACGTCTTACAGAATTGCCATTCTAAATTCATATTTTCTATAGGTCTATAGAAATTATTCAAATGCTCTGGATATATATTGGACTTGTGACATTATGAAATTAGTTTTGGTATCAGAACACTTGCCGTAGGCTCCAGGTGTACCAAAAGATTTCTCTTCCGCGACCAGTGGACATTTAAGAATAGAATCGGTCTAACAGTGTGATTTTCAAAAAATATTTTGAATGTTCCATTTTTGTATTTCGGAGATGGAAGTTGTTCCAGAACTATTCTTCCAAAATTGGAAATATCATATGTCGTTCATAGGGAGGTTATAGTATAGGAACATCCCTTGATAATTGGCCACAACCATTGCAATACAAATTTTTTGGACAAAGCCTAGCATATCAAAATTATGCAACCAATCCTCACAAATAGTACAATATCAGTGGCATGGCCTGGACGAAGATTGTAGGCTAATTTAGTCAGCCCACTAAATCAACAGTGTTTCTTGGAGTTGGGATCGTTGGATTCCGAACCATAACCGACTCTGACAACTTTGAATCTTTTATGAAGAATCTTTTTAATAGTGTTGCTTCGGAAGTTCACTCAAATAAAAGCTGTAAAACCTGAATCAGGGATTAATTTGAATATTTATGATGTCCTGCAGTATTTTCATCCTCCTTTTCAGCACAATTTGATTACTATGGATTGCCCAACCCACTCCGATGAGGTAGTTCAATTTTATGCTAATTTAGGGCATGATTCTTGTAACCCTAGTAGTACTATTGTTAACAGAATTGTTGTGGCCATTATTAAATTCGTAATGAATGATGTGCCTAGGTACCTTTACATGGACCCCCTTAACTTAAGCCCTAAAAAACCCCATAGATGGTAGTGTTTTATGATCAAAAATCATAGCCAGGGAAGTCAGATAGGTAACCAAAATGTCCTGTAGAAATTGCCAAGATCTATTTCAGGTTAAGGAGTGAAACACCGGGACAATTCAAGACGTATGATTTTGGCCAACTCAATATGGAACAATGCTTAGTGTTTTAGTGGATTTTTATGAACTTACTACCTTCTGGTGGTCACGTGTGTGAACCAACCATCGGAAGTCTAATTTTGTTCTACTACATTATGGAAAAGAAGCCCATCAACCTAGGGCTTTCAATCTTGTTGTATATGTTGAAAGACTCATGCATTAGTAAGAAAGAATTTCCATATGGAACATAGATTATAAGGAAGAAAGGAGTGATCATTGTTAATCGTCCCCTACCATTCCAATACTATGATCGAAGTTGGATTAATCACGAACTTCTGGAAGTTGACCCACAAACCTACAATTACCGGCATAACAACGGGACATGTACTAGTGAGAGGCATCCCTAAAGGTCTCAAGAAGATGTGGTTGGTACTTCGTCATCATCAACTAAACGTAAGTATTGTTCTAGATAACAATGTCGTATGGAATTGCCATTTTTAAACATGCGTTCGGATTTGACATATGTAGATGAAAACAGAGGAGTATACTGGAAGATTGTGAAGTTGTTTAATTTATTTACTGGACAAATAGAGGTCGCAATAAAAGAGCTATCAGAATTCAAGACTGAGTAGCGAGCTTATTTTCGTTCCAAAGGCATTCATGTTCAACCTACTAATGATGACTATGGATTTGATTATGGAGTAATTTTGACTCAGATGATGACGATAATGATTCACATGAGGTCCCTCCATTGCTTCTTCCCCCCTCCTTTAGAAATATAGATTTCACAAGATTCAAATAACAATTTCTTAAAATGTTCTTCTCATTATGAATGCTTTCTTTTAATATTTATCAGGTTCGCACAACCTCCATTTGTGTTATAGTTCATTTAAGATTTTGGGTTCGGTGTCGAAAATACTTATGGTTTAACAAGAGGATATTGTACACCTACCCCAGCTACATTCATAGTTGGACACATTTTTTGATATCTATTCCGAACTCAAAACCATGTTACAGTTTTTGGATTACGCTTATTAAGTAATTGTGTTCCTAAATCGTGCGTACATTCAAAATACAATTTGCAACTCAAGTAAATAAAATTCAATAAAATTTATATTTTCTTATTGTAAATCAAATCCAATTTAATTTCCACATTTCCAGTGAAAGTTCATCAATCGGAATGTCTATAGGAAGGTATAGTTCCTTGCTCTTGATGGTGTTTTTAAATCAGAAACATGTGTGACTTACATAAATTTGGGGAAAAACTCATGCCCGCCAAAGAAAACATCATACTAAAATCTGTAACTACTACAATTCAACCGCTATCCGGCCACAATTATTTTCCAATTATGAATAATACACATCTTCCATCAAACCATATAATTTCAAAGTTGATGCAAGTATCCACAACTTCTTGGACGATGAGGAAGATGACATTGATAAGGAATAACGATTGGTTCAAATACTCGTTGTTTTTCACCAAAGAATATGTGTTTATGTAAAATAGTTTTGTTCAATATGCTACAATGTTGGATTCTTATGGTGTTCAGCAAAATGATATAATTAGGTTAGGCCTGTATGACGTGAATTGTAAATTTGAACAATGTTGCAAGGAGTTATTGGGTATGATTGATCTGGCATATTTTGATGAAGTTTGTCAATTATATGCAAATTACACTGAAGGGGAAGGTGGTCATACACTACCAAGGTCACCAGTAATAACATTATAGTTATCCATTGGGCGATTAAAGTATTGCTGGGTGTAGACTACAAAAGTCCTAATGACATTTACCCGATGAAGTTGGATAGCTTACTCGATATATACCATGCCAGTAATAGCCGGATCATGTTAACCCACTATTGTTGGATCCTATTACACTAGATCCCTTGTGTTTCAGTTTTGGGGAGAATAATTTGAATAAGGTTGAGTCCTATAAATTAAACTTAATGACGATTGAATTTGTGTATGAGATGGTTGCAATGAGTATTGTACCAACAAGAGGCAACATCTCAAAATCAACGGTCACAACCATCATATGTTATTTGGTATACGATAGGCAAGTATGCAGAAAAACAAGAGTGCAAAGCACTACACGAACTAAGAGAACACCTCACGAGAGCCAGTTTCAAACAACATTGAAAAGATCTAGATCCACGCAATAGGTAGCTTTGTATAACACATTGCAACAGGCAGGTATGACCCCGAGATCGATACCCATGATAGAAAATAAGTTGGCACAATCGACGTGGACACGAGGAACCGGGAATATAGGGAAACTAACCCTATATATGGAAGTTAGATGAAAGAACCAAGGTTAGTAACAACAATAGCAGTTTTAGTATCAAACCTCATACATTGACTTTATCATCGGAGATTCTGCCCCGGATACAATATGTGAGATTCTTGAAAGAATATTTTTGGCGGCTCAAGCTCTTTATGATTTTGGGAATTCAAACCATATTAGTGGCCCCGTCTTTAGGTGACCTAAATACCAGGTCAATTGTATCACCTAAAACATGATGACTAGGAGTTAGACCAGCAGACATAGAGAAATGGTATAGCCAATACCATCACAACCACCACCACAACCAACTCCACCACTACCGAAGACAAACCCTCCAGCTAACACAAAGGACGTCCAGGAATCAAACGATGAGTAAAAATATCTACCACACATCAACAGAGAAAAGAGAGCCTTCGTAGATTTTTAGAAGCTAACAGGGAACAACTGTACATGCAGTTCGTCAATTCTGCCAAGGAAAAAAAATATTGTGATAAGATCAGTCACTGAATAAAAAAGAAAACAAACAAGAGCAGTGATGAGTACGTGGACTACGACATTGAGTATGAAGTTGAGCAATCACCACTAACAGAAAGCTTACAAAATTATGCAATTACTAAAGAATTTAAGATACCAACATAGCTTAAGGATTTTGATGGGACAACTGACCCAAAGGAGTTCCTACACTCCAACAGAATGACCATGAGTTTTCATAACACACATATACAATTGGTTTGTAACACTATAAGTAACATGACCTTTTACCATGGTTCTGCATAACTTTTTACCTCGGTTTTTAGTCTAGGAATAACCAAGGTAAATATATCCGGAGTAAAAAGTAGATTTTTTACCTCGGCTCAGAACATAGTTAAAAAGTACCTTTTACCTCGATTTTAACCGATATTGACAAGTTTGGTGGCCAACGTTAGTCAAAGGTAGATGGCTGACCTGATGAGATCATAGTTGCAACATTGTTAAAGCCAACGTCGACATCTAAATTCATGCGACATTGATCTTAGAAAGAAAGCAGTCGATGGGAGAAGAAATACTGCGACATTGTCAAAGTCAATGTCGGTCTAATTTTAAGCGATGTCACAGACCATAGAAAGTGACATAGCATGTGGCGGTGATACACGTCGTGTGAAAACTGACGTGAAACGCTGATGAATATGACATTCTCTTGAATGGCCGACATTGGAGAAAAAATCAATGCCGGTTAATGCAATGTCGGTCAGGTATCATTTTGGCACTGGTTTTTGTGACATCACAGATGATTCGATTGGACATGATTTCTCATACAATATTATAATAACATGTAACACATACATGTTACAACATATTGAAATGCATAAGGTTAATATGAAATTGAAAAATTAATTGTATTGAACCACCATTTTCTACGTTTTACATTATGACTGTTAGGGCAACTAGGGAAATGACAGGTATGTCCATCTGCATGTTGAAAGTCCATCGATGACTTTCTTTGTTCCTACTACAACAATTACATAGTAAACAAAATTTATGTTAGAATTAGGCAGTCCCTAAATTAAATACACATAATTTAGTCAAACATAGATGACATTAATCTCAATTTAAAAAATTCCTCAATCTATGCAACGTCGGCCCTTGTTTGGTATTATTTCACATGGCACGATGAAATGTGACCGAAGTCACACATTCAAACTAAATTCAAACAAGTCTAAGCATTTTTTCACACACTTTGCAAACATGGAATTATCTTGGAAACAAAAAAAGAATACAGTATATAACATGTAACACAATCATCACACCTCATGAAATTTCAGAATATTTGATTAATGATGAAAAAAATGTAGTAGGATCATCACAAAATTGCTAAATTAACATGGAATGGATGGAAAACTATCTCAATTAATTTGAACACGGAGATGCTCCATTCTTGGCTCTTGTTGATGTTTGAGAGAAGCAATTTGATTGAGCTCTTTAATTGTTGTTAAGGTGTGAATGGAATGAATGGTGTGGAGTTTGGATTGTAGGATTTGTGTTATACTTCGGAAATGGGTGTTAGGGCTGAGCTTTATTGTCTTGAAATAGGGTGTGGGAAATTTAGTTCAAATTTTTGGATAAAATATTCATTTCCTGCTGAAATTTTCAGATTGACCGATGTTGGCCGTTGTTCGGTTTTCATATCATTCTATGTGAGACAACAGCGACACCGCACATAAGGTCTACAGTCTAATTTCTGAAGAGTGTCGTAAAATACTTGGTTTTAAATTTGCGGCCCTTCCTTCAACCCGTTTATGCCCAAAGCGGAACAACATTGTTGTCAAAATTTGAATTAAAATGTTAACTGCAATTTTGCATTTCGACCTCTCCCACTTTCTTGGAGGGGCCTGAGTGTAAAAATAAAAAAGTACACTGGTTGTCCAAAACTCAATTCCGAACTTCCTAAAAATAAAATGTGTCATCCCTAGGAGAACTTATAATAACCGAGAGTAATAAAGAAACTGGTCTAATGCCACATTGATTTCCACAAGTTCTTCCTGAATGACCCTTGTATACTTCTAAGCAACCATCAACTATCAACCATCACTTCTCCCACTTTCTTGGAGGAACTTTGTGGGAAAATTAAAAAATTCATCGGTCGTCCCAAAATCAATTACGATAGTCCCGAAAAGAAACTTTATCAACCACAACTTATACTATGATGAATGACCCATGTATACTTATAAGTTATCATCTAAAATTTACTCTACACCATGTACAGGTGCTTTTTAAAATTTGATGGATGAAATTTTATTACCATTTTTTTTTATAAAAAAACATAAATATAAAATTTCATTTGATTTTATGTGGTGGAAATTATCGTTCTCATAACAGTGTTGGTAAGGGTATTAATGGAATGCTAACAAAAATGAAGGACGATTACCCCGGTTCGAGCCTATCTTAGACAGTACACATAATATACATATGAAACATTTGTCCTAACGTTGGGTGCACAATTATGAACCGTAGAAAACATGTGATAAAGTTTGGGTGATAGTGTAATTTTTACAAAGCTTCATCATACACTGTCTGAGAAGATTTTTGTCCCGTTCCATTGACTAAATTGGAACATCATGCTCGTGACTTGGTGAATTTGGTAAGGGTATTTTAAATTTTGCATTTCAACTTCTCCCACCGAGACTTCCACAAGATCTTCTGATTAGTCTTTGCATACTTGTAAGTAATCATAAATAATTAACTTTAGGCCACGTGTTAGCACTTAAAAATTGATGCTTGGATTTTCCTTATATTTTTAATTTATAAAAAATCAAGAATGTATAATTTCATCCGATTCTATGTGGTGGAATTTACTTTTCTAATTAATAACGCTCATAGTGAGGGTATTAATAGAATACTAATAAAATTAAGAGAAGAATACCCCAGTTCGCTGATGCCTAAGTCGGACCAACATGTTTGTGACAATGTGATTTAGATTATTGGGTATCTCCAATTGTGCATATCTTCCTCCTACACCATGTTGGAGGGACTTAATTGTAAAAACAAAAAGCTCACCGATTGAGTTGAAATAGATTCTGATCGAACCGTACGTTAAAATAGTTCATTGACATTTATAACCGTCAAACCGAAATTGGTGACGCCCATTTAATGTAGATTCTAATCCAGTTGCTATGCTATTGGGCTGAATTGGTGAGGCCCATTTAATGTATTGCTGACGTTTGTAATAGGTCGGTCAAATCTCTCATATCATGATTGACATGCGATATCGCATGTCAATTGCTATGCTAGCGGACTGAAATGGTGAGGCTCACGGTTAGAGTACCCAACGTCGCCCAAACATCGGTGTACTCTCAATAAGGTCAAGTGACTTGCGACGTCACATTGGCCGGGGGGAATTCACAACGCTTTGTAACGAATTTATATGTGTGTGTGTGTGAAGCCTACCTCATACATCACTTCAAACATTCAACTTTCCCTCAAATATCAACTGTCCCCGCCCATCTTCTCAAACGTAGTGTTTCAATAATTGGTTTACATTATTTTTTTGTATTTATCTTTGAAATTCTTATGTATATCATGTGTTATTTGATTCATTTTTTGAATTTTCTATGGATTAGAGTTCTGGGATTAGGTTCTAGGGTGTTATAATGTGAGTTTTATGTCTTCCCCTGTTAACGTGGCCCAATTTATTTAGTTTGAGATTTTTTTTGCCAGTTTTCTACTCTTGTTAGTGTATGCCCTTTCCCTGAATCTAACGTTGCTTCTACATTGATGGTACATTGGTTAGAGTGACTTTGATACAATGTTGCATATTCATATTTTCTGCATTTTACCTAGTATGAGACGTCACACTCTAATCAGTTTACCTATCGGCATTACTGAATCATATGCTACGCCGCTCTTCTATTTTGAATTCATGGATTAATTTATTAATAGGTTAATTTAATTTATTTCTATCCCATCTTTACAATATGAATTTTTACAGTCATGGCTAACAATGCTGGTTCGTGCTGTTCCCCAATTGAGGTGATTGTTCTTAAATTTATGTTTAAATTGCCTTTTCTTGTATTAATTTTATTCTAATTTAATTTACAATAGTCTCCCCCTCCATTCTCTTCTCTCTTGTTGTTTCCCATTACAGATCCCTAAAAATTAGTTCAAGCTGCCCTCTACAAGTTTCCCGCAAATTTCAATAGTCTCCCCCTCCATTCTCTTCTATGTTGAAAAAATGTATGATTTTTCTAATCTCCAAACACCTAATTTTTGTAATTGCTACTTTATATTGTTGGATTTGTTGTCTGTGCATGTGTTAAATATTTTTGGTTATCTAGTTCTTTTCTTCGATTTATGAGAGTGTGAAATTTCCTTGGTTGTAATCGTAGGTACTATGTCTTAGCATGTCTCCAAAAGGCTTTTGTTTAACTTTATTTTGATAAAGCTTCAATTTTTTGGGTTTTATGTGTTTCTTCCCGTAGCTTCCTCTGATATTTGCTATGTCGGTAACCTGTCTGTCACCACTCGATTTATGCGAGTATGGTGCGACGTCGCAGATTCTTATTTCTAGTAGATTATTCTTCAGTATATGACGTCTCATGTATATTGATCGCACCCTGGGTATGACCAAAATATTACCAATGGCGTATTGTGGCATCTAAGTTTACTTGGTAATTACATATGAGACCTCATTCTTATGCTGATTAAGTTTTTGGTTTTACCAATAACTTATCGATGTCGCAAGTACATGTCGATCAAACCAATGATATGGACCAACATGCACCCGTGACTCATTGCTAATGTTTTTTTTACTAGCAAATCTTCACACTAAATAAAAATTAATGTTTTTTGGTTTTCGCACAGGTCACCAAACAACAGAGCAACCCAGAACCTGTTTTCTTCGACCTTGAACATCATACAATGACTGTTGATAGCAAACGTTTCCACTGCAATTGAAATTAATAATATTTGTTGCTAATTTCTTATAAATATATAAATTATATATATGTTCCTATACATTTCTAATGAATATTTTTCAAATGACTTAGTACATCCCGATGGACGTTGTGCCACTACTACCGAATGAGAAGACCCCTCGTTGTGCTAAGGTGCTATGGGATAGAGTGGCAAATGAACTTCTCAGGGGATGGGAAGATCAAGGTCTTGTCCCCGAAGGGTTATGGCAAGTTTTTTTCCTGGAAATCGCCTACGCATTGGGGACACCTTATTCTTCGCGGTTACAGAAGTTGAGGGCCCGATTGTCTTCAAGGTCATCATACCGCGAGCTGATTGATTTTTTTGTCATTTTAGAACTTAAATAATTATTAATCGAATTTATGTAGTAAGTGTATGGACATTTTCATAACCAGTACCGTTTCTCTAATTATTTCACTACCTTATTCGAACAATTTCACTAAGTTGTTGGGTGTTATGATTGAATTATTTCACTACCTTATTTGAAGAGGCATCTTGCACTGGGGAGAATTTTTTTGGGTATTATGAATTAATTTGGTCAATGGAACCAAACTTACAAACTGAATCCCAAGTGATTGCCATCGTCTAACAATCGGCCAAACCGATCAAGAGGCAAGGTCAGTCATGTTACGAATAACTACTTTTGCTTGATTTGACCGACACTACCGACATCACACATACGCCAGTCATACAATTTACTTCGATTTCAAAAAAACAATTTTTACTTTGCTTGGTTTTTTCGATGTTATCAAAAAAACCAAGGTAAAAGAGGCAAAGTAATAGGTCATTTTCTTGTAGTATAAAGCCTTTCAAAATTTCTTGGTAGGAACAACAATAATTTAGTATGACAACCTATCTAGCCGAATCATACGAAACTGGAGCCAGTTAGCGGACTAATTCATGGGAAGATTCTATAAAAATAGAAGTTCACAAAGACATCAGCGGACTTGATGAACATCTCACAATGGAGCGGCGAGAGCATTGCGGAGTGCCATGATTGTTTCATCATAGAAAGCCTGGAGGTTAAGGACCTCACCCATCTAATGTAATTAGGAGCATTTATGAACGACATAAGGTCAGAGGATATTTACAAGAAACTCACAACAAATGCCGGAAAATCTAAGAGACCTCAGAAGGTAGTGGAAAAATTCATCATAACTGAGGAAGGCAACAACAAGAAGTTAGAAAATGGGAGAGGTGAAAAAAGAACCAGAGATAGCCCATAAAGTAGTAAAGGAGCCCAAAAATAAAGGTGGGCATACACACAAAGGAGAGGGAACCAGGAAGAGACCAATTGTCCTTCACTGAAACTCTGCTAGACAAATCCCAAAGAGAAATCTAGCCAAACCATAGGTATATATTAAAAGAAACTAGCCCTATGCACCCATCAGCGGATAAGAGATCGAAGGATTATTATTGTGATATCCACAAAGATTACGGGCATGAAACAAACAATTATCACAGTTCGAGGAGACATGCAGAAGAACTACCTCAATAAGGATGGCTCACTCAATACAAAAGGTAAGAAACCCATTCAGGAGGATCTGTATTCTACGGTAGCTACAAGACCCTACTCGCAACCCAAAACTAAGTGAAGCCAAAACCAAAGCTGACAGAAACCACATATTTAGGATAAATGTTGATAACACGTCCTGGAAAATGTCGTTTACACAATCCATGGGTCGAATAGTACTATGTCTATCAACGCGTGAAAGGCACATGTGAGGTTACAACAATCTTAAGAGCCCCCTGGAAAAACAAAGCAATCAGGTAAAGCAATCACATTCAACGAAGAAGAAACACCCCTACCAAATCACCCCCACAATGATCCTTTAATAATACAGCAACGATGGGCAAATCTCAGGTACGTTAAGTCTTTGTTGGCGATGGAATCGCAGTGGAACTACTGTCTGTAGACTGCTTTAATGAACTAGGGTTCAAAAGAGAAAATCTCAGTAGGCTAACATCTTCAGTAGTCAGCTTCAAAGGGAAAACCGAATAGCCACTGGGTAACATAAAAATACCCAAAATAGTCGGACATGACGATAAATAATAGTATATTTATATCCAACTTCTTGAAAATAGATGCACCTAGCCCATTTAATGCAATCATAAGTAGACCATGGATGAATGCAGTATGAACCATTTGGTCTCCTTATCACCTAATTATGAAATTCTCAACTCAAGCAGGGGTGGCGATTGTCCAAGGAGACTAGAAGGTAGCAAAAGAGTGCATGTCCATAGCCATGAAATCCATCATAAGAAGAAAAGCACAACCCATGGTTCATTCCATCAACCGGAAGAATACACGGAATCAATGTATATTGATGACTTTAACATAACCAAGGAAGTCAAATAGTGCAAAAACTGCCGAAAGCGATCAAATCAGAGTTAGAAAAACTCTTGTAAATATAAAATACCTCGTTCTCTTAATCTGTACAATAAATGGGAGGCATTGACTCATCCATAGCTACACATCGCCCGAACATTAACCCTACAGTCTAGCCAGTCAAGTGCAAGTGGAGAGTCTTCGCACAAGATTGACAAAGAACCATAAAAGAGAAATTTTCTACCTTGGTATAAGAATGAATAAAGAGATAAGTAGTATACCCAACATGGCTGGCTAACCCCGTTATGGTGATAAAGGTTGATACTAGATGGAGGATATGTATCGACTACACTGATCTCAATAGACACTATCTGAAACATTGCTACCTTCTACCTAAGATAGACTAGTTAGTCGAAAATATCTTAGGGTACGAATTTTTGACCTTCCTGGATGCATACAAAAGATAGCACAAAATCAAAAAGATACCAAATGATATAGAAAAATAGCCTTAATTACTAGCTTCATATCCTTCTGCTACGATAAAATGCCCTTTGGTTTGAATAATGCAGGTGCTGCATATAAGAAAACAATTGAAAAGGCATTTACACACCAAGTCAGACGCAACATAGAAAGCTATGTGGATGATATGGTCATCAAGAGGAAAACCCTCCAAGATTTCCCAAAGGATCTGGAGGAGACACTTCTAACACTGCAAGGCATCAGAATGAAACTGAACCCCAAAAAATGTACCATCAGTGTAGGAGCAGGAAAATTTTTAGGGTTCAAAGTTGCATCAATTGGTATCGAGGGCAATCTAGAGGAAATACAAGCGATTCAGTTGTTTCTACCCCCACAAAACATCAAGGAAGTTCAAATACTCACAGGTTCCTTGGCTGCGCTCAATCGCTTCATCTCCAAAGTGGTAGAAAAGCATATGCCATTCTTTGATGTACTGAGGAAAGGATCCAAATTATCATGGATGTAGGAATGCCAAAAAGCTTATGAAACTTCAAAGGTGAACTACAATGTTTACCTTTGCTACTAACACCAAAAACAGGTGAAACTCTGTACTTATAGTTGGCAGTTTCAATGCATGTTGTGAGTTTTGTCCTGGTAAGGCAAGAACCTGGTCGCCAAATGCCAGTATATTATGTCATCAAAATCCTTCAAGAAGTAGAAAATAATTACTCATCCATAGAGAAACTCATCCTAGCTCTATTCCACTCCACTAGAAGACGTTGTCCTTACTTTCAGGCACACAAGATTGTGGTCTACACATATCAACCAATCAAACAAATTCTCCACAAGCCTGAAACATTGAGTCATCAGACAAAATGGGCCATCGAATTAGGAGAGTGCAGAATTTTATTTAGGACGTTGACCAAAGCACAAGCCCTAGATTTTTTTTAGTAAACATGGCCAATGAGATACATCCAAAGTTGTTCAAAAAGGACAAGCCAATCAATCAAAAAAGTAAAGAGATAATAACCCATAATGTGTGGGCCTTGTTTGTCGATGGAGCGTCATTCAAGGAAGGGTGTGGAGCTGGATTCCTGTTGATCAACCTAGAATGAGATGAACACAAATATGCACTCTGATTTCAGTTCTCCATAACGAACAATGAATTCGAGTATGAAGCACTCATTGGAGGACTCGATCTAGCCTCAAGAATGGGCATACATTGCATTTTCATTCACAGTGATTCACAGATTGTCGTCCAGAAGGTAATCAATAATTGCGTAGTCAAGGAAAATAGTTGATCAAGTATCTGAATTGAAAAAAAATAGTTAATCTTTAAGTTCAAATACTTCAACATAACGCACATACCTCGCTCAGAAAACACAAGGGTGGGAACACTCAGCAAGTTAGCCACTTTGGGCTTCAACTCACCCAAGAATGAAATATATGTCTGGGTTGAATTGATCGCAACATGTAGCATGACATCAACAATAGTTGTACAACTGCAAGAGAGGGACGAAGGCTGGATGGAACATATTATAGAGTTTCTTCAGAACGATCATTTATCGCAAGATAGGATAGAACCACGAAAGATAGAGCTCAAAGCACCTTCATATAGCTACTTCAACAGTATCATGTACAAAAAAGGTTACCTCACACCATGGATATGTGTGTCGGACCTCACGAAGCAGCATTAATCGTCAAGGATATGCAAGAAGGTTGGTACGGTTCACACCAAGGATCAAGAACAATAGAAAAGAAAATACTAAGAGCAGGATATTACTAATTAACAGAGTGCACACGTTTGTTCAGAAATTTATCAGCTACCAGAAAAATGCGACAATTCAGCAGTAGCAGTAATCAAAGATGACAAGGGTACATACAGTGCATGGCTATTCGACAAATGGAGATTAGACAATAAAGAACTATTCCCACCAGGATCAGGTGGTGTAGAGTTCCTCATAGTCACAATAGATTACTTCACTACGTGGGTGAAGACAAAACCGCTCAACAGGATAACAGCCAAACCAGCTATATCATTTGTCAAGCAAAAAATAGTTTGTCTCTTAGGCATACCTAAGACAATTGTCTCAGAAAATGGTACACAGTTCTCAAGTGGGGCATTTAATGAATGGTAGGGCGGTCTAATCATACTATTGAAATTCACCCCGGTTACACACAAACCAGATCATTGTCCATGGAATCAAAAATGCCTGGAAGGAAATCTTCGCACAGGTCAGTGTTGAGTTCTTGCATGGGCCATGTTAGGAGGATCGCACGAGGGGTGCTTGGTTCCAGCATTTATTTGCCGTGATTTTTGGGCCAAAAATTTAGATTTTTGAGATACAAATCTTGAGCTAAAACATGAAATTCTTGGCTCATTAATTCAGTAAAATCTTTTTCCCCCAAAGTGTTGGTGTAAATAGTACATCAACACCCCCCCCCCCTTATGCATAAATTCCCTCTCATTCTCTCATTTCAAAAATGTCATTCTTATCTCAATTATACCTCTTTTTTATTCACATTCTTTGCTGAAAATAATGATCCATAGTACATCACCTCACTCATAGGATTCATTTATCTCATTAAAAATTTTCAAGAACACCCTCTCTCACTCTTCCTTGGAATATTTCAAAATTTTAAGCCACTTTTCTCAAAAATTAGCATTTTTGCTTCTTCTTGTTTGGATTCTTCATCTCTTGGCTTCAAATTCTAGTTAATCCTTTGAGCTCTATGTTTACTTTCTTTATTTATGGTTATTTGACGAGGAGATTTTTACTTAAAAATTTGTTGAGCTATCTTTGAGAGAAATTCTTGGGTTATTTGAGCGATCTTGTGCTACACTAAGTGTGGGGGTGAGTGTATTGTCCTTGTGCTTTGATGATGTGATCTTCATTGATTGTGATGATTTAAGAGGGGTGATTATTAATTGCATGATGTTCTTGATTGAATGAAATTATTGTTCATGGGTTGATTATTGGGAAAGAATGGTTCTCGATTGAATAGCATGATAACATGATTTGACATGTTATGATAACATGATTGAGATGTTGTAGCTATTTAGGAAGGAATGTTCTCTTTGAATGAATCTTAATGCATGCCTTGGGTTATCCTTGCATTACCACTTTTTCTTGTTGTGAATATGATGGCTCCAAAGAGGAAAATGTCGGAAAAGGGAACCACTTCCCGGGGTGACAAGGTGAAGAAGCTGGCCAAGGTTAGGAGATTGGAACCGGAAACTTCCTTTCCTTCCAACCCCACATTTGTCATTGATGAATTCATGGGTTTGACCAAAATTTCCGAGGGTGCGGCCCGGTGGTGAAGGTACCTAAATTGCCAGAAACGGACTATCATGGGAACAAAGCTCGCTTGAAAAGAAACTTTGGGAGCACTAGGCCTATTCAAGCTTGTCACGCACTTACTTAGTAGGATAGGCCTAGAGGGCTTCTTGGATAAGCACTCGAAGACCTATACTCGATGAACTTTGGAATTCTTGGCAACTTTGGAGCAAATGAAGGACAGTGAGGGAAGGAGACTCATCCGATTCCACTTTGATGACACTGAGTACACTATGTCACACTGGGATATTTCCCAAGAGTTTGGGTGAAAGTATGGGAAGGAGATCCTGAGGATTCACCGACAAGGCCTTCCGTTCTTGTTAAGCAACTTTTGGAGGATCCCATCAGGTAAATAAAGGAAGCACATTTGCGAGAGCACGCCAATTGTCTACCAAGCATTGTGTTACGTTCAACGACTATTGGCTATAGGAGTGTTCTGTCAAGGGGAAATCTCCCAATGTCTGGGGTTGGATTTCCATGTCCTTTGGGTGATGACCCCGGAGGGAAAATTTTACCCCAACATGGTTGTGGCCTTCGTGGATGAGTGCCTTGCGATGGGAAATAAAAATGTGGTAAGATTTCTATGGGTGGCATGGTTGGACTCTTAGCCAAACACTGGGGCCATTCGTCTCATTCTTCATTAGCGGTGGTGAACTAAAGTTATTCAGGGATGCGGTACACGATGGATAGGCTGGCGAAAAAAGGGATGGTGGTCACCATGACTTCAGAGGATAACTTTTTATGGCTATATTGTGGCTCTTCCGTGTGCAATTTCATGATTCCACGCCAGCCAGAGCGCATAGCTATCGATCAGGATATAGTGTTGGAGGATATTTTCATAGCCCCTGATCCAAAGTTTGAGAAGGATTTCTACAGAATCTTATCAAACTCGGATATAGACATTGAGGAGGATGACAACCAATCCTAGTTAGAGCACCTCCTATCCGCACTAGGTTACCCACAAACATTCTTGATCAATTTTGTATCTTTCGAGAGCAACTAGCTAGTTATTGTGAGGGATATCAGTGAAGTAGTAGGTGGGATGAGCTTTCATTTGGAAGAATTTGGGATGCCTCTAGGTTCTATGGAGGACACCATACGTACTTGGGTGTCTAGACTGGATTCCTTTGAGCGGGAAATGAAGGAAGAGTTTGCCATTATGGATGAGAGGTCGGATACTCAAGAAGAGGCCATCGAGCAAGTTCTTGAGAGAGTTGACCTTTCAAAGGTAGATGGTTTCAAAGATAGCATTCCTATTTAGAGGCATGATATGTGTCAAGAGGAGAGAAGGAGGAGGCATGAGACTCGGCACTTGAGGAAGGACCCTTTGGGGTCACATGAGTGTGCTTCATTACATTTCACTTCCCCACTTTTAAATTTTATTGATTCATTGCATTGGGAACAATACAAAGTTCAAGTGTGGGAGAAGGGAGAAGGGAGTAGTGAAACACTTAGGAATTTTCATCTTGGGATTCCTTTGTGTTTTTGGTGTTACTTTAGTTTGTTCTTTTCTTTGATTTTGGGAAGTTGGTAGAATCTTTGGTGGTGTAATTTTTTCTTTTTCACTATCTTTTTGCAGTATGAAATCCAACTAAGGAATTTTGTGCTCCACAAAAAAAATTGATTTTTTTAATAAATGAAAAAAATACCCGGCTAAGTTTGAAACCCGGAAGGGCAACTTGGGCAAAATGGGAAGGAAATCCCAGATAGGTGGAAAGGCCTAGTTAAAATGAGAGGCTAGGTCCGGTTAGGTTGGAAAACCTAGGCAAAAAATGAGAGGTCGTGTGAAAAAATGTGAGATGGTTAACTCAACATGTGTGAATGCTATGATGAAAACCCGAAAGGGCTCCTGTGCAAAATGAGAGAAATTTGAAATGGAACTTCAACATCTTTTGGCCATCTTTGAAGGTTTCTTTTTCAACATCTCTTGGATTGTTGTCGGTGGTTTCTTCGGATTAGTAAGCTAGTTCAGCACTTATCTGTCATACTTACTTTTTTCTTCACAATATTTTGGGATGGTTAGGTTACTTTAGCAACTTCGGGGAGTGTAAGAATTGTGAGATTATTACTTCTTTGGGGGAACTAAGGCAGCTTGGGAATAAGTTGAATGTATTGGCTAACTTCTCTTTGTATGCTACATTTTGCTTAGATCTTTTCTCATTTTTGTTTACTCGAGGACGAGTAAAGGTTTAAGTGTGTGGGGGATTGATGTGCACCATTATGCATGCGTTAGCCGATACATTTAACACATTTATTATCATCTTTTGTTTGGTTGATTGCTAGTTTTTGTTAGGTTTGCACGACAAAGAGTTTAGACGGCCGTTATTGGTTTTCTTGTCTATATCTGTTATTTTGTAGAATTAATTGAGACTAATGGACACTTTGTATTCATGGGCGCCTAGATCTTTCTCTTTGATCTCATTAGTAGGCTGCTAGTGAGTGCCTTTTCATATTCTTTTGTAGAAGGCCATCCCCGAGGGTGGTAGTAGATATTTGAGGGACATTCGTAAAGATGGTAGTATATTGAAAGCCACGGATTCCTAACCATGGTATTAGATGGAATTGGGACCATGAAAGGCATATTCGAAGTTCAAGAAGGCCAAATTAAGGGGAAATTGAGGGATCGTTGTTTGAGATTGCATGGAGTTCCGGAAAAATCCGAGAAGAATCAACAATTAAGCATGCCACCATTGGATTATTCATCTCGAGCACTATAAAATCAACTAATAATAACTCTCAAATCGGACCAACGGCTCACCTGTAGCGGAGCAAAGAAGTTAGCCAAGCAAATAAGCCACGACCAACGCGCACCGCACAAGCCCGACATGAGCCAAAGCTAGCATAGCCTGGACCAAGCATCACAGACCATGTTAGGGGGCCTTGGCACGGCTTGTATCACCTAGCACATGCCATGTCAAAATCCGGCACGAGTGCTCATCCTTTTCACTCCAAAACTTGGTTAAGTATCGGAGCGGGATGTTCCATTTTACACGGCCAGTGCCGTTTAAAGTCACAAATACCAAGACCAGCCCACGGGGTATGAATAATAACATGGGGTTCACCAAGGTACTGAGCAAAGCAATTTTCCAGCCGACGAGGCACGCCAAGTGATGCATGGCGCCGATTAGAATGAGCGAAACAAAGACCCGGCCTGTGGCCTATGCCCGATGACATGTGATGCTCCAACACGAACCAGCATGACCCGTGCCCGATCTAGCACCCCGCACCAGCACGACCGGTATGGCCCGTGCCATGGCCGGCGTTCACGCTAGAATGAGCTCCTTTGGCCGGCACGGGCCGTAGCTCGAGGCACCGCACGCAGCAGTGGTGGCTGCTAGGATTTTTGGCCTTTTTTGGCCTAATTTTAGGCTAATTCCCTACTACTACTACATATATGGACCTTTTTCTACTGGGGTTTAAGTTTATGCTCCTTTTTAGATATTAGTAGGTGGCTAGAGAGAAAACACTCTCACTTCTCTCTAGATTCCTTTCTTTTCATCTTTTTACTTTTCTTTTTCCCAAAAGTTTTAAATCAAATGAAATACTTGGGTTCAACTCTTAGGGAGTAGGAATCTAACTTGGGGATTATATTTGTATTCATGCATTAATGTGGATTTTTTTAGATTTCTGGATCTACCAATTTCTATGTGTTTTGCATGATATTATATGTGTTATGTATGATATTCTTGTGAATTTATGAATCTACCACCGCGCTTGATCTTAATATTCTTTTGAATTACATGATTGTAACACTTTGTTGGCATATAATCGAGTCTACTTTCTTGTTGGTGTACTATTTCTACTGATGGGTTTAGGAAACCTATATGCGCTTAAGGTGACGATAGTTCGAAACTGGGCATGTGCACGAAGGTTACCGTTGTTAATCATCACAATCGACCATACATCTATTTAGCCGACCAAAGAGGTTTGAAGGGTTGTAGGTAGAGATAGAGTAGGTAGCAAACTAGGATTATCTTCTTAGAGCCATCGATAAGACGGCTACTTACTTTGCCTTTGTAGAACTGGGGGTAGTTTGGTCTTGGTGTTCCGCCCAGGACTTAATCGCACGGGGGGAGAATCAGAACTGTGCAATGAGCCATAGTCATTGTTGCACTCTCCTAGTTGCGGAGGCGAGACTGATGGTGCACCTCTATGTGACAGATATGGGGAAGTTTTGACCATTTTTCACACCATGTAACACAAACACTAGAATAGGGTTTAGTTCTTGTATTTGATGAAATCTATGATCGAATTAACATTGAACATGTTACGAAAATATTCTCCGAGCTTTAGTTTATATTGTTAATTCTTGTGATTGATTGCATACCTGTAGTTGATAGTTGAAACCCCCCTAGATGAATATTTTCCCGACATTGTTTATTCCTAACACATGATCGGATTGACAACCCGACTGCAGTTGTGCTTAGTAGATTACTAGCTTCCTAACATCTATGTGGACAACCCCGATACTTTCCACTATACTACCATTCACAGTAGTATAGTAGTAGGAACGGGAGCTACGTACAAATTCTTATCTTTGATCACGGCCCCCTCTCGGCTTAGTAGATCTCCCATGGTTTAATGCTTTGAAATCTCATAAACCACAGGCTGCTTTAACAGGAGTCTATGGAGCATGGTCATTCGATAAGTGGGGAATTGACCTGGTTGGACCATTTCCAAAGGGTGCTGGCAATGCAAGATTCTTAATTATGGCAATCAACTACTTCACAAAATAGGTGGAAGCAAATCCATTGGGAAGAGTAACAGCAGCAATAACAAGGAAGTTCGTTTGAAATAATATAGTTTTTTGCTTTGGCGTGCCATAAACTATCGTTACAAACAATGGTACACAGTTCACAAGTGGGGCCTTTACTGAATGGTGCTCGAAGTTAGGGATTGCACAAAAGTTCACGTCGGTAGCTCACCCCAAAGAGAATGGTTAGGTGGAAGTAACCAACGGAACCATAGTTCAAGGTATCCAAAAAAATTGGAAGGAAAGCGAACTGGTTGGGTGGACGAGTTACCCAAAACCCTACGGTCGTACAGAACAACATTTCTACAGCCAACGGGAGAAACACCATATAGTCTGGTCTATGGCCATGAGGCAATAATACTAGTAGAGATCGCGAATTCAAGTCTTCAAGTACAAGAATAAAAGGAGGACACAATCCAAAAGATGAGGTTAGATTTGGACGAACTCGAAAAGAAAAGACAATGGGTAACGATCACGGAGGCGAAGTACAAAGAAAAATGGCCAAACCATACAATCGGAAAACCAAGGAGACGCAATTTTGAATTGGTGATTTCGTGCTGCAAAATAATGAAGCAATCATAGCAGAAGAAAAATAAAAGCTAAGCCCAAAGTGGGAAGACCCGTACACGATATTGAAAGTGCACCAATCCAACTGCTATGAGTTAGAAAGATTGGATGGAAGCAAAATTCCCAACACTTAGCATGTGATCAACCTCAGAAAGTTTTGTGTGTAGATCTAAGGTAGAGGGCAGGAAAAATCCAATTGTATAGAAGCCATAAGATGATCATTGGTGATGTTCGCATCCTTGTTTTATTTTGAAGGTGACACTATCACAACCGTACATTATAAATAACAAAAGGCATCTTTGGAGGGAACATACTTTTTATGTCATTTACTTACATCTCCTGAATAATAACCAACTATGGCACATCACAAACCAAATATCAAATTGTGTAGTCATAAACAACTAAGTCTAACCAATCACGATGCAACAAGCTACAACTTTTCAATTTTGTAAGAAATAGATCTTGCAACATTGTAATCTTATTTGGAAAGCTATAGATATTGCACAAAGGCAGACATTTTTACAAAAACAATGATGTAAGCAAGAAATAGATCCTGCAGTTCGCACAATACAAGCTCTTAAGTTCGCAAGCTATAGACTTTGGAACTTCGTAAACTTAACTAGGCAAGCCTTAGATCTTTCAAAAAGGCAGATACGCCTACAAAGACAACGACAAAATCAAGCAATAGAACTTCCAAAATCGTACAATACAAACTCTTAATTTTGTAAGCCATTGATCTTGCAAAAAAGGCAAACATGGCAGCAGTATCGGCGATGAAAGCAAACAATAAACTATATAGCCTCGCATAGTGAAGGTTTAAAATTTTAAGCAAGAAAGCAACAGACCTCTGAGACACATAGAAAAACGAACAAGGGAAAATGCAAAAAGTACAACGCTTTATGGTGATAGATAGTGAATGAGTTAAGTTTCGAAATACAAGTTAATATAACATAGGAGTACTACTTCAAACATTCCGAAAAACAAACTAGTACATCAAATGGAAGAAGAGGAATAAAACTATCTACGCCTTGAGGCGCGAGATGATCCAGAGGAAGAAGAACTGCCACGACGACGGTTGCTCAGCCTCATGACAAGATTGCTCATCCTCGCGATGAGATTGCTCTACCTTGCGGTCATCATCAAGGATATTGTCATACAGCCATTTCATATACAAGTAGGCGGGATGTAGCGTAAGACCTCTTCGTTTCATATGACTGAGATACTTGGCATAATACACCTTAAAATCAGTTATATGGCCAAATTCCTTGTGGTCAAGATGCATGCTCATAACATCAACAATATCTTGATAACTCTTGTTTATAGCTATCAAGTTGTGCACTTCATTTTCTAGTTGGCGAATATGAGACCCAACATATTCAAATAAATTAATCCTTTGCTCGTCGATATTCATGGTTAGGTCCCCAGGACAAGTAGAACCACGAAATGATGATGGAAGGGCCTGAAGCTCATCTTTGTAATCAACACAAGCCTGCTCAAGCTGATTCACACATGAGTCAAGACGATTACACTCAGCACAAAGCTCATCATTCCTACTGTAAAGTTGAGTTCTTATGGAAAACTATTCATCAAATCTACTTTTCCACCCAACTGAAGAAGAAGAAAAATGATCACACTCATTCAGTTTTTTCTTCAATAGCTCCAATAAATCGTCAGTGAAAGAACACTCCTTATCAATTATCAGGGTCTCATGATAAGCTTCACTATCCTTGCTTGCAGCAAAATTCTTAGCCTCATATTGTTGGCGAAGGATTCTAATCATGCTTAATTGTTGGCGTTTAATAAGGTTGTTTTACTCAACACAAAACTCTTTCAGTTTGCGGACAAAATCTTGAGTATCCTTTAAAGTCTTCTTCCATCCAACTTCAAGGTCATTAATACTAACTAACATATACTTCAGGCGAATACCCAAACATAGCACCCATTCATAAACACAGATGGGAAGATTGAGCGGATGTATGTACACGCCAACAGATTCAAGATTTACTAGTCTATGAACTATATATTTGTACAACATTTCAATATTATAACCCTCAGGTAAAAATTGGCTACAAGGACATGCCGACGTAGGAGAAGGAGATGATGAGGAAGTAGGAATTTGCCACCCAATACATAATGGAAGGGATTCCAAATTAGAGAAGCGATTAGTGAAAACAAGCTCAACATATTCCTTAGATAAAACTGGGTAGCTTCGATCAGCCTAATGGGGCAAGGTGAAGGATGAGAGAAAAACCCAGGGCGATGAGGAAAACAAACATTAGATCCCAAATAGTTAAGACTTTTCCAAAACTTACGATCAACCAAAATATCAAAGCCCTGCATATAAATAAATACGAAGAGAAGTTGTAAAATTAGAAAGGCGATCAAAAATTAATATACATACAAGCAGTAAAAACATACTTCAGAATATTGTTAGGAATTACGAATAAAGTCTCATAATACATAGCATTAGGATTAACTAACATTAGAGAGGGAGGCGGACAAAGGCTGCACAAAAAAATAGAATCCTCCTTGCTCACATGTTGGGTGGAGTCTTCAATGTTCTAATTGGCCTCAGTGTTCGCATCAACATCAGGATTAGAAGAAGGCTCAGAAATGTGAGGTTCAGAAGCGCTAGAACCAAAGGGAAGACTCTCAAAATAATCAGCTGCACATTCCTTCAGCTCAGCCACAAAAGGCAAACAAGGAAGATTGGCGAGGTGGGACAGCAAGCCATAAGGATGACCACCATTAGAAATGATGCTAATGGACCCTTTGTTAAGTATATCCTTTTGTTGCTCCAACACTTCCTCAGACTTGGCCAGTTTAGGCAGTTTATGAGCCTTCACAGTAGGTTTCAGTCTTCGCAGTTCGACAGAAGCCTCGCAGTACTCAACGTTGTGAGCGGAGGTAGAAACTTTTTCAAATAAATCGTAGAAAGACTTCGTCTTAACAAGCCGATAAATAAGAACCTGAGGGTACCCAGGTGAAGCTGGACCATTAGTCTACATCTCCTCCAACTCGGAACGCATCTTATCGATTTCCTTCTCAGCGGCCAAGGAACACTCCTCAGCAGAGCGTGCATGTTTTTCAATAACTCCAAGAGAGAGATTCAGAGAAGTGCTCTTCGCTTCGCCAACCTACCATTTTTCTAGGGGCGAGCCATCTCTTTAGGGAACTCGACAACTCGTTTGTTTTCAAAAATATTCAAACAAAAATAACATTTAGACATCATAATAGAGAAGCACCAAATTAAATCACAATATAATCCCTAAAGAACATACCACAGTCATTGTCTCATAGAGTGACAGTTTAGATAGGGTAGCAGGAATAGTTCCTTCTACCATTAAGTCACGACTTTGTGATAGAAGCTTAGGATAAGAATGGCTAATACACCCATTTTTCTTAGGAGGCTCCAAAGCGCTTGAGGATCCACATGTTCGATCCTTTTTCCTTCGTCTGTGGGAGGTCACATTGGTGTTGCGAGCAACTATCTCCCCACCTTCTTTAGCTATAGCCTCAGAAGTTATTAGTTGTGAGTTAGCTTCGATAGCATTTTCCTAGGATACAACAAGTGCAGTGTTGTCATTTGTTTCAATAGCCATAGTTTCTGGCTCCTCATTTTCAGCATCAGAGATAAAGTTTCTCTCAATGGAGCGCTTGGTTAAATCCATATCTACAATTCAGTATACAAAGAAAGTTAGATGAACACACAGAGATAATAGGAAAATGAGAACAGTAAGAAAAAAATAAGTAGGATAAGGAAAAGCGACAAAATAACGACAAACAAACATTTTCGCTCTCAGAATCAACATGGCGAAGGTAGATTGAATGTTCACTGAGTGTTATTACAACCTCAGACACAACATTAAAACGAACCAAGTCTTAGGAAGTTTTGACTAGGAACATTATAGTTCCAAATTGGAAAAGCTTGGTCGCTCTCAATACCAAGTTTTAGAAAGAAAAACTCCTTACGCCACACACCACAGTTATTAGGAAATCCACCGACGAACTCGACAGTTGGAATGACTGGATAATGGTTGAATTTGTCAAATGAGTTTTTCACTTTGCGAAACTGATAAAGACAACAGAACAAGTTAATTTAAAAAGGGACTGAAGCTGCTTCACACACATGATAGAAGACAACAATAATTGAAACGACCTGAGGGTGGAGGTGAGATAATGCAACCCGATAATGTGAGAGTAAGTCTAGAAGGTGCTGAGGTAAGGGAAAAACGAGTCAAAATTTAAGATAATTTAAGTAGCATAAGATAAAGCCAAAAGGAAGAGTGCGAACACTTTCAGAAGACTCGGGAGCCCTAAGATCATACGAAGACAAAAAAGGAAACTATACTTTAAATTTTCTAAGTAGTGATCGGAAAGAATGCTACTAAGGTAGAAGAACCGGTGAGTTGGTCGAAATCCTCCCCGGAATTGACATTGTCAACAGGGACATCTTTTACGGAAGTTTCAGAAACATTAGTTGTAGACATTGAGGCAGTGAGAATTCCTAAGACCCATATGAAAGTTTTGTCAATTACAATCACAGAATTCAAAAAGGAAAATTCCAGAAATCTGAAAGAAAGAACACAGATAATATGCTGGAAAAACAAACGGATAACCTCTAGACCAAGATTGAAAGAGAAAATTACTAGAGAAGAGACACCCTGCAAATCCGCAACTACAAAAGTCATTTTAGAAAGGAAAAGACAGATTGAGAACAAAAGAACTTATGAGATTAATGGAGTGCGGTTAAAGACCGCACCAAAAAAGAAGAAGATAAGAAGGTGAAGAATTATAAAAGGATGTGGAATTTAATTTAAAAAAGCAAAAAACAAAAGGAAACAACAAGTAATAATGACAGCTTGACAAAAAGTCAATTACCTTTTTAGGAATTCGAGAAGGCGGTGGTGTATGAGTAGAGAGAATACATTGAATATTGATAGATTTAAATCACAATAATTGAAGCAATTATAAAGGGAGAAAATGTTATGGCAAAAGAGAAAATCTCATAATTTCGATAACAAATAAGAAGGAGATAATCTCGGCTCTAGGATAACAACAGCTAGAAGTCTACCACAATCCTTATAGTGTCAAATTTCGGATTCAAATTTCAAAGGTTAGAGAACTTATTGGGTTAACAATCACAGCCAAGAAGCATACAACACTTCGCGAGAGTAGTTCAAGTCGCTGCGAAAACGAACATGTTATTACGGTTCAAGAAATGAACATAACAACAGTTCGTGTACAGCTTTCAACCATAGTCATAGTTTCGTGTTTTATTGACTTCGTGGCTGGTGAAGGGGGGGGGGGGTTGGTGTATACCTAGCCTAAAAACTAAAGGCCACTGACCTCCAGGCCCAACCCAATCTCATTTTGCGAATAGACAAAGTCATTCAGCCCAAGGTTAAAGTAAACCATAAAACGATAAAGGCGGAACTGTGTAATCGTGGATCCAACTGTGAACCGAGAAAGACGGAATGAGGTCAAGCACTTAGCCACGGACTGAAATTTAGTGACCACGGTACAATCCACGATCTCAAGCTCTAATAATGTGGAGCCGCGATTACGATAGGCTATAAACACAGGATGCACAACACTGACTCAGATAAGTGAGATTAAACTGAAAAATTCCAGTTTTCTAAGGAAAAGACTGACTTGATCGTCAGAATGTTTTCCCTGGAATTACTTCGGGATCTGTTTTACTGGAAGAGATATTTTACGGTGAATAGCAGTTACTTTATTTGCTCGGATTACCACATCCGTTTCAAATTGTTAAAATCTTTGAGCGACCCTGAAAAAGAACATCTAGAATTATAAATCGTTCAAATAGTCGCGTCTGACACCTTCTAAAATTCACACAATTAAACGGCCAATCAAAATAAGCCACGTGGGGAGGTCGACCACCTGGTAAATCTTTCCCGTTTATCTCATGCGCAATAACCCCTTTTTTTTAAATCCTATAATTAGAGAGGCAAGTAGGTTTATCTTATAAAGCCTTCGTTGGTTATTACAGTAACTACGAGCGGCGTAGTTCCCCAGAAACTCACTCCCTCACTCAACACACACAGTGATGAATAAAACCTCAACTCAATCCGAATCACTTCCAAATATAGCGACCAGCACCCGCTCTTCCTCCAGTCAATCCATGTGTAGTAGTCCCTCCCATCCCCAACAACCCCAAACTTCTTCTCAAGATCAAGATCAACCCCATGATTCCCCTCAAGCCCTAGACCCCGTCAATCCTGTCGCTCTACCCGACCCGGATACCCAAATTCCGGACCCTGAGCTCCTGGCCGACGACCCGGACGAGGAGCAAGAAGACCCGGATCAAGAGCCGGAGTTCACCGATTCCGATTTCCCCCCTCCACCGCTCGCTGGTATCATGTCGCCCTCAATTTCAAAGAAACCCTCTTTTAGCAAGAGGAAGAAGGTTAGTGCCAAGAAACAGCAGGCTATTGAGAAGAAGCTGCATACCCTTTTGGAAAATTTGAACCCTGTTCCTTTTATTCCCTCCAAGATTCCTGATTTTACTAGGCATGAGAAGTTGCTTAAGAGGCTTGGGTTGTGGGATTTTTTTCATGTTGAATTTGATAGGAACATTAGGGTTGATTTAATTGCTCAGTTGGTTGCTACCTATGATCCCAAGCTGCGTGCTAGTTATGTTAATGATTTTAGGATTGCGGTTAATCGGGCTGATTTGGGTCGGGCTTTTGGGTTGCATGTCAAGAAGGATAAAGGTGGGAATGTTGATGGGGTGGATATGGATGTTGAAGCTTTGACTGAGGAATCTCTTTCGTTTGTGGAGAGTTTTGTTTCAAATTGGTTGCTGCTTCATGAGGACACTTGGATGATGCCAAATGAGGTGTTGAATTGGAGCAACGCCATCAAGGACGGGCACCCTGAGAAGGTGGATTGGGCTTCCTTGTTTTGGTTTATGGTGGAGAAGGAGTTGCTCAAAGGGGAACAGTTGGTTGATTGCTATTATGCTTCGCATCTGCAGTACTTGATCAAGAAACAGCGAGAGGAGGTGATGGTTAGCAAGCCTGAGGAGTTGTGCTTGAGGGCCGATCAAAATAGAATCGATTTGGATGCGGATGAAGATGAGTTGGAGGTTTCTGGTGAGAGGAAGGAGGAGAATGAGAAGAAAGTAGTGGACTTGAATGCTGAGAAGGTAGCTCCGACGGAGGTTGAGGGGGGGAATGTGGATGCAGTGGTAGAGGAGGAAAAGAGTGCTGATGTTGTACTTGGTGGTGTGAGTGAAGTTCAGGTAAATGATGCGATGGGAGGGCCTAATGTTGAGTTGACTCTGGGAACCGAGATTGGGGATGAAGAAGAAGGAAAAGCTGCTGAAGAAAAGGAAGAGGGGAAAGATACTCAGGTGATGGGTGTTGAGGAAGGTGTAGGGGATGAGGTGCAGTTGAAACAGCCTCAGTGGCTTTTGGATGGGAAGAACAATTTAGGCGGGCATTTTATGCAGCGCTGTAATATGGGAGAATCTACAGGATTTGATAACTTTGAGGAGAGGAAGGAAGAAGTTGATGAACTCGAGGAGAATGTTGAAGATATAGAGGAAGATGGAGGTCATGGATTTGATACTCTTGGAGGCGATGGACTAACAGGTAATTTTCTTCAAGGTATGGAAACGGACCAAATGGCATTTGGTTCACAGGGCCATCTTCATGATGATTCTTCAATGGATCTTGTGGACAATAGGAACGGCTTGCATCATGTAACTGCTGAAGGTTTGTCATTTTACAATGACAACGGTAAGAGAGAAATAGAGGCTGAGCATGATATGATGCACCCTTCTCTAAATAGTAACAACAAGAGATTGAGGATTGATGGCCCAATGGATCTCAAGTCATTGGATTTTGGGATGTGTATGGGTCAAATGGAACAAATCATGACTAGAGCTAAAATGCTGTATGCTGAAAAGGAGCAGGGCGTTGAGCAGTCAAATTTGAATCAACAGTTATTAATTGAGGAACTGCAAAAGAGGGGAGCTATGATTGAGCACTTGCATAAGGCTCATTTTGAGGAATTACAGAAAAAAGATGCTGAGATGTATCGTCTACAGCGTGAGTTGTATCTAATGGGAAATCTCTTGGAGGATTACAGGAAGATTATAAGGAAAACTGACAAGGCATTTACAGAATATAGGCAAAAGTGCCAGCTCCCTGAAGAGCCAATTTATCATGTAGCTGGTCCAGGAGGTCTTGTGTTGAGCACTTTGGACATAGAGACACGGCGCCTGAAAGAGGAGGAAGAATATAGATTGAAATGTACCATTTTGGAGCAGGCGTTTAAGGAAGCTGAGGTAAATTATGCACTTGAGTTTGGTAAGCTATTGGACAAGGTTAATTGGCATGATAAGAGGTTGACTGACCTGGAGAAGACCTTGGGTGGGCTTAGAGAATTGAAATCTAAGGCTGAAGTTTTAGATAAACAGCAGCACGTCGAGGAAACTTCGGAAGGCCCTGCAGGTGCATAAAGTTCTCCTGGTTCAAATAAATGTTCTCTCTTTTGCATGTGATGAAATGGAGGTGAACTCTGTCCCTCTGTTAGTTAAAAACGTTTCGTGTAGTATCTTAGTCTATCCGAACTAAGTCGATGAAGTTGTCATGCACATGTTTTTCTCCTCTTTTCTTGGTCTACTGCTCTGGATGTCGCAGATATTATGCATCTCATATAGTACTTTACCCAATGTCTCATCAGACTAATCTGGGATTTGTGCTTGCTACATCATACTTTCAGTAGTTCTGAAGTTCATGTCATCTATCCTGACAGTTCTGGGCTATATGTCCTTGTTAGTTTCGTCTAATTTACTAATCCTATGATGCATAGTCAAGTTTTGTAAAGTTCGCATGTGACTAAATCCATATTTTTTACTCTAGTGAAAATCAACACTTCTTCCATTAGGGCAAGTTCTTGTGTATATAGAATGTCAAGTAGATTGAGAAAGGCTCCTAGGCTTTGTCTGCATATACTCCCTTCATCCCATCTTTATTTGCACCATTTCCTCCTTAGGACGGCCCTACTAAATTTGCTCTCTTTCCTTTCAAAGAAAGTTTTAGCTCAACAAAAGACCACTTTATCCTTGATTTTCTCACTATTTTTTAATGAATAATGGGTACATTAATTGATGAGTGGGTTTCTTGACAGACGGTCTGTCTATAAGTTTATGGAAAAATCATTTTTTACCTTATACATTGTATTTGTTAAATTATATACTTCCTCCGTCCCAACTCAAATTGCACAGAATCTTTTTAACGCTGATAAGAAAACTTGTCTAAACGTTAATATGTCTAACTACGTATAATAACGGTAAACGAAAAGTTACTTTTGACATACTACTTGTTATGATGAATCTAACAATATCACATACGATGATATTATTGTTTACGTATATACTAAAATATGTGGTCAAAATTTGATAGATAATAGTGTCAAACAGTAAGTGTGGTTTGAACTGAGATGGAGGAAGTACTAAATTTATAAAGAAAATATTTTTTATATTATATATTTTTATATTTTCACATGTAAATACATTTAAATCATTTTTTAACTTTTCAAATACAATATTTAAATTTTTAAAAAAAAATTACAATATTTAAATTAAGAGTCCGTCTCTTGAAAGACGGTCTTTCCATAATTTTTGGAAAGACCAAGGTTTAAACTGCAAATTAAAATAAATCAAGATAATTTTTTTTAATTTCATTAATCGAGTTATAAATATATAACTATTGTAGGTTGCATAATAAAATTTTTATATTGCAACTAAAACCTTTATCTTTTTATAATTTTAATTAAATCCCATCTTTTTCAAAACTTTGCCTTAAGTTAAAAGCACTGTGAACTGTTTATAAATTTATGTAAATGCCGTATTTCATGAGACTTTCTCTTAACCGATAATCAAAACCAAAGTTATCTTTATGCTATCACTATAACCCAGGCATTACACTCACTCTTTAGCCCCCTTTTTTCCCCGGCCCGCACTAGCTACTCACTTCGTCTCTCTATAACTGCCTTGCCAAAAAATGTCATTTTTTTAAAGTCATTGAAATAGTATAAAAATGGTTTGTGAAAAAATATATATTTCATCTTTTTTTATTCAAATATTTTACTAAAAATGGAAGACATTAATAAAGGGACACCAAAAAAGGTAGGTATGACATAAATAGGGGGACAGAGCGAGTACAAAAATTATCACCCAGACTAAATCAAAAACAAAAACAAGCAACGCAGTATTAAGAAAGCAAGAGCAGTGCAGTATCATAAAAACAAGGGATATATACCAATATAACCCTACATACTTGACATAAGTGTCAATATAACATTCAGATAATTTTTAGTGCAAAAATAACCCTAACTAGTTAATGTAAGTGCCAATATAACCCTCAGACCCCATTTCCG
>JAULKM010000013.1:13234837-13246586 GCA_032355605.1 Rubia tinctorum
AACTCTCCCACCAATGCCCAGCTCAGCACCACCATTGCTTGAACGCCACCATATCCTAGCACCACCACTGCTTGACCCTCGTCCCAGCACTACTACCGCTTATTACCATAGCCCAGCACCACGCCCAAATCACCCACCAATGCTCAGCCCCACCACCGCTCGACGCCACCACATCCTACCATCACCGCCCAGCTCACACACTGAAACCCTAGGGCCCGACGCTTGGCAAGACACTATCACGGAGCTCCTCCGCTGCTCAACCATTCCTTCCTACCCTACCAAATTCACATCCATTTCTGAATTGTTAGCCAGAGTAGCCTCTCGCGGTGATTGAGCTGATGTGGAAACCGTAGCCGGAGAAGAAGCCTTTTGCGGTGATTGTGCCTATGCTAAAACCCTATTTGGCGGAGAAGCCTCAAGAGAGAGACAACAGATTGGTGTTTCTATGGAGAACACAAGCGGTGGAGCTTGGGTCCGCCGCCAGGTGGAAGGTGAAAGAGAAGAAGTCTGGTGTTACGCATGGAAAGTGGAAGAGAAAAGGGAAGAATATGGTTTTTGGTGGCCATATTGTAATTCCATTATTTTTTTAAAATAAATTCTTAAATTTCAGAGGGGTATCCAACATTAAACTTCCGGAATGGGTAAAATTGCACTTATATCAACTATCTAGAGTTATAATTACACTTTCAATTATCAAAATGTTATATTGGCACTTATGTGAATTAAGCAGGGTTATAAAAGCACTTTTCTCTAATCAAAATTATAAGTGAATAAAGTTGGTCTACACCAAACCCCTAACATAAAAGTGGTTATAATTTTTTATTTTTCTTAAAGAATTTAGGGTAAAGTGTCAATATAACCTTAACTTTAGGGTGAAAGTACAATATAATCCTGCAAAATGAGAAAGTGTCAAAATAACTCTAGCTTGAGGTTGAACTGTGCACTTATAACCTTTTGGCATCCCGGCGTTGACTCACCAATCAACATGTTGGCTGGATATGAAAGGACAAAAATACCCTCTAGCCCATAAGTTAAATTCTCATTTTACCCCTTTATTCTTCTTCAAAACTCACCCTTACCCAAACAACCACCCCACCACCACCACCACCTAGCACCAACCCAAAATCGTTTTTCGGCCGCCGAACAGGGGAGATGACTTCACCATCCTTCAGGAGTTGTCAGCGCCGACGTGCTAATCCTCTTCCTCGCTACAATCTACAGTGTGGGAGGAACCTTAATCACCATCGACAACCTTGGACATATTGGAAGGTCACAGAGATATCCGAAGAAGACAATAGATACATTCGTTTCCTTCGCAGCACCTAGAACTACCTCAGAAGAGTCTCGCGAGGTTCAGATCCGAGTATCTCCTAAAAAAAGTATCAGTTTCCTCGTATTCTCATCCTCACCATAACCTTATTCGCGTGCGTGGGGCACCTTCTCATCACGTTCGTCGTCCCCAGTGGGCTCTACTTCATGTCATGTCAGTGATTATCGAGTTCTACTTCGAAGCGCAGTGGTCGCTGCTGTTCGCCATCATCTCCGAGCTCTTCGGTCTCAAGTACTACTCCACCCGGCACCAACCCATTACCATCGGCCGCCCACCATCCCATCTACCACCCCGTCCACTCCCCGTCCACCCATGTCTACCAACATCAACCAAACTCCATCGGCGTCCACCCACAGAGTGCTAGCACTTTCAATGGAGAAGATAGGAACTCCGTTAAGATCTGGTTGGGGGAGCTCAGCCGCGCGAGGACCGCACGTAGGTGAGTCTCATCAGAGAAGAATGGAGCTCCGCCTAGACCTGTTTGATGGAGCCCAGTCGTGCGAAGAAAAGAAGAACGGAGATGGGTGGGACTCGTGAACAAGAAGGGGGTTTCTTTTTTTTCTTTTTTTAACAGAAGTAAAATCGTTATTTTCTTAAAATTCAGCCAATTTCGGCATTGACAAATGGAGGCAACGATTCCCAAGGTTAGGTTGGCACATAGTAATCATAAAGTTAGGGTTATTTTGACACTTTCTCGTTTTGTAGGATTATATTGTCACTTTCATCCTAAAGGTACGGTTATTTTAGCACTTTACTCGAGAATTTAACTCACTGTTTTAGATCAACTAACATTAAACGGGTTCATTTTATAATCGATATTCAGATAACTAATAGGGTTATTTGATGCTTGTTTTTATTTATTGCAACGAGATTCTTATAACTTTGAAATTTTTTTAAAATGTATGCAATATATATATAATTATAGTTTCCTAAAAATTATTGAAATGAATTTTTTTTATGATTGGTACACTTTGTCAACTTTTAGTGGTTTTTATTTTTTATTTTTTAATTTTTAGGAAAACTAAAGTTGATATCGAATTCACAATTTTTAACCACCCTTGGGCAATCTCCAGATACCGGAACATTCATTACATCATTCTCAGTTCAACATTTTCGACAGCTTAGCACAAGCCACTATGCTATTATCAGAGTAAAAGGACATACTTGAACTGCTAACTTATAGTTTCAAAAAAAAAACTATACTAACTTATGTGTAGACATTTACAGATGACCGCCAAAAACATCCCAGTAAACATGTATGAAGGCATCCCAGCATGCACATGAGCTCGGCTGCGAAAAGGCTGCATCTTCGTCCACATGCCCATCTGGGGCTTAATCAACAGATTTAACGAGCTCAGGATGCCCTCGGTTTGCTGAGATTCTTATCGTGTGGCGATGATGGACGCAAAGACAAGGAAGAAGCTGTGGCATGATAGGATGACGAAGCTAGCTGCGCAAGTGCAGGCACGGCACCACCTGCATATGCATTTAAATTACATCCAAAACAAATAAGTCGTTGTGCACTGTACAATAACTTTATATACTCTATGAAAGCCAAATTAAAAGTATAAAATCCACAAAACTTGATCGGCACAAAAGTAGTTGAAACTCAAAGCTATTGAATATGAATAAAATATCTATAAATCCTATTTGCAAGCAGTAAACTGTTTTCCTCAGTCTACATTATTTTCAGCATCAACACAGACAAATTTTTTATTCCATTTGTAGTGCTAATGACAAGTCAAATTCAGATTCATTCAATAGTCTAATAAAGCAGAGAGAATGCAAGTATAAATTAGAGTCTGCACTTAAATACAGAGGTTTGATATTTTATTAATTTCTTCAATAGTGGGTATACAAACATTTATAATGAAATGATCCCTTTATATGATCCAACGGGACACAATGAAGAATGGGAGTTTAAGCCTGAGCAATTACATAGCCTTACTAGTTGCAGCTTCTCTGGCTCACAATTCGTTTAAGATCAGCATTATAACTAAAAGAGTTACGAAATACTTTTTAGGCGTTTGCTTTTATACAAGCTGCAAAGGTAAGAATAATAATATTTGATGGGGAACTCTTGATCATGACCCTGTGCTGTAGGTATACAAGAAGGGCACATAGCTCCTAGCAGTGAACATCATCATTAATCTTATTGGATTTATCTAATTCCTCTGGTTCAATAAACTTAACCATTTGCTACGCAGAAAACAGCTCAAGACTTGGAGTTGGAGTGTCAACTCTTACTCCATAAAAAAGAAAGACGAATGTAAACTATATCATATGACTTTATAAGTGCTAAGTTTCCAAAGCTGGTCTTGACTGCACATAACTACAGCTATGTATAGCAAACGACACATAGTACATAAATTAGTTTTTTTATTCGTCATCGTTGCAAACATCTCATGCTTATGATAATCTCTCTTCTTAGTTCAAACGAAGAAGCAAATATCAAAGAGAGCAACAGAATTACAGATTATTCGGGGAAGGAGGTTTTCAAAACCCTCAGAAGAGAAAGGCTAACCTGCTAAACCAGCACATGCTGACGAGAATATAATGACTGGTGGTGCCTGCAACACAAGGATAAATCTATTGAATAATTTTTTTTAACAAGGACCGCTGCACGCGAGGGAGACATAAAACAAAAGGAAACAGAAACAAACAATAACAAGCACTCACTCCAATGAGGAAATGCAACCACATAGGTCCTTTAATTCTCCTTTGAACAACTGGCATAACTGAAAAAGCAATATATAAAATGAATCAGTCTGTAAGAAAGTCTTCATGCAAACAAGTCAAAACCAACATAGCCCTGAAATATAGAACATCATCAGCTGGAGGCTAGCAATAATAATCTTAGTAGAGAAAGCACAAAATAAAAACACCAGGTTAGAGATTAGGTAGGGATCACAACAACAGAAAATAATAAAAAATAGGAGAATCATGAAGTGTGGTGGCACTTAGTATGTGTATGGTACTGAAGAGTTATCGATGGCTATCAGTGACTTAAAATATGTAGCTGCTTCATTCAGTCATAGGAATGGGTATTATAATCAAAATCAAGGTTTGGCTGCATGGATGTTTCGGATAAGGAATTTAAAAAACTTTATAATTTATCACTTAGTATAATTTTTCATAACAGTATATGAATATTTTGGAAAGGGTAAGGCCCAGTGTATGGAAACTCCAACATGTGCACTGGTCCAGGGAAGGGTCAAGCCTTTTAAGACCTAATATAGCAGAATTTTCTCATATAATCATAGAATACTATTTCTCTAGCTCAGAGGCATGAATGGAAACATCTCTTACTGCTAGTTCTCCTATTTATGAAACTGAAACTTTCTTGATATCTGCAATACCAGAGTCTAACCATAATTGCTACAGATGAGCAGTCACTAAATAATGATTACTTCTACCAAACATTCTTGAGAACACGACAATGCACCATTTTGACATGGCACTTGATTATTATCTTGATTCTAAAATATCTTCTAACTTGAATGAAAATCCACATAACAAACACTACTATCCGGACAATATCGCAATTTTGTCAAGTTACATATTTCTATACACGAGAAAATAAAAGATAACCAACTAAGTCTCAACACAGAACAGTCCAAAATTATGAGTATAAATTAATTACTCCACCACAGTGTGTTAAAAAAATTCTGATTATCAATACAAGGTTCTTTAGCTCATTGTCCTTAATTTGTCAAGGCGTGGTTAGATCTTAACACCCAGAACTGGAAAACTGAGCCACCTTTTACCATTAATGCAAAGAACTGATAACATCCGTTCGAATCATATAATTGCAGGATATGTTAAGATCCTAAAAGACCTATTTATCTTAGGTAACAGAGATCAAATAATTAAGATACGGATAGAAAGAGAGGTTCACATCATACCATGATTAAAACCATAAAATGCACTTATTGTACCACCAACGGCTGAACCAATCTGAAACCAAAAACTGAATAGAGATGAGGCAGAAATAGAAATATTAATAAACCCAACATTGATTATTCTGAATGAGCCGACTGAGAACTCGTTTACTCGATCGTACCATTGAAAAACTGTCCCGGATGAGTGGTGGAACGTTCCAGTGGCTAGTCTCCTAGCAACCAAGTGAAAACAAATATTTAGGTTCTAAGAATACATACAAGCCAATATACATAGAAAAACCATGGAAACAGTTGTGTAAACTAATGAGCAACAAATTACGCAGCCACTGATACCACATCTTTGGAGAGAGGACCAGCACAATGGGGACACTTAATGGAACCAGCAATTCCAATTTTACTGTGACAGCTGTCGTTACTAGAACTGCAATTTGAGAATACTGCAGCTTCAGATTCTCCCATGATCGACGCTATCACAAGTCACTGTAATAAATCTGTGAGGTGAAGAGCCTGAATATGAGAACAATGTTAAGTGGGATTCAAGTCATATAAGATAAATTATAATGCAAAAAACACTGAATTCATAGCTTATCAAACATCAAAAGATCCAACATACTCGTACCCAGTACTCGAAAATCATGAGCACATAGTATCTTTCAGAATAAAATAACTCTTTCAGTCAATTTATCAAATACCTGTTGTGCGATGTGTTAAAAAGAACAATTTGTTTGTGCGAATGAACGCAGAGAAAGCATACATCTGTTTAAACAGGTTAAGCTTACGAATCGGCCGACCTCAAATTCTTCTGATTCAATGGTATAAGATGACCAGTATGACAGGAGTATTGATAAACTGAATACTTCTCGGTCCAGCTTGAATTACGCTTTGCACATAGTTGGACAAACGTGTTTGACCGTTAATATGAACATATAATAACGGCAAATAAAAAGTTACTTTATACAAACTAATTGTTGCAAAAAATTTAGCAATATCAATACGATAATATTATTTTTCTTATATATCTATTTAAATATGCGGTCAAGATAAAGAATAGTGTCATAAAGTTATGGGTAATTTAAACTGGGACAAAATGAGTATTAACTTGTGTAAAGGTTTATTTAAATACTCTGTAGTTCATAAAAGAATTAGAGTTTTATGTGTAATTTTGTAAAACACCGTTTTACTTAGAGCAAATCCAATAGTTTCCTATATTTTTCACAATAGTTTACTCTATATTTACCTCTAAAAAGAATACTCCTTTATTTTTCTTTATAAAATTAATTTTTAAAATTTTCTAATATTTTATTACATTGCAAACATATCTTAATTATATTTTAGCTCAAAATTTTAATTTACTAATTCATAAAAAAATTAATTAAAAATAAAATGTTTATCATTGATTAAACACTTAAAGTTACACTTAATAATTAATGATAAAACACTTCAAGATATAATATACAACTTCTAAAATAAACACAAACAATGAATACGTCATTAAAAAACGAAAAGTAAAACAACACAATATGTCAAGAAAATTAAATACAAACAACAATTGTTTCAAATATCACTCTTCATTGTTTTCCGATGTCTCCCACAAATGATCTATCAGTGCATTACGAAGGGCATAATGAGCATCTGAGTCTCTAATTTCTCTATGACGCGCGAGAATTTCTTGAAATCGAGTATTTTCATCCGTGATTAGTTCAACGTCAATATCATGTAGCACTAAACGAGGTTGTGGTAGATGGCCTTGTGATTGGAGTAGAAAGATCACGTTCATCATCTATGATCATATTATGCATCATAATGCATGTCGTCATTATATCATGCAGCACTTTCTTTTTCCAAAATCGGCATGGTTCCGCAAGAATTTGAAAACGCTACTACAAAATGCCAAATGCTCGCTCAACATCTTTCCTGCAAGCTTACTTCATCTTTGCAAAGTGTTTACGCTTTGTGGTCTGAGATTTCTGAATCATTTGCACAAGAGTTGGCCACTTTGGATATTACCATCGGCTAGATAACAATCTCGGGTGTATGACCTCCAATAACATACTGAGCTACAGGAGATAGGCCCTGAGCAAGATTTGAAAACAAATGTGAAAACTCCAACACATTGATGTCATTGTTTGTCTCCGGAAGGCCGAAATATGCATGCCAGATTCTAAGATCATAATCAGCAACTGCTTCAAGAATAATGTTAGAGATCGACAACGACGAGAAAATTGTCCAGACGAAGCTTTGGGAGAATTTTTCCACTTCCAGTGCATGCAATCCAAACTTCCTAACATACCGGGAAAACCTCGCTTCTCACCAATGTAGAGTAGTCTAGCAACATCATTGACATTTGGTGGTCGTAGATATACTTCAGAATAAATTTCAACTGTAGCCCAACAAAATCTCTTGAAGGATTCCATAACAATAGACTCTCCAATTTTGAGATAATCATCTTGTGATCAGTTGGGTGCCATATACTAGCATACGAAATGCTTATGTGATATTTTGTAATATTGATGGTCATTCCCTGTTTGCTGCATCCCTTTGTTCAAAATAGTTGTCATACATTTGCACTGCATCAGCAATACGCTTGAATAAATTAGAGCTCATTCGATAACGACGTCGAAAAATTGGCTCCTTAAAGAGGGAGTTATTTGAGAAATAATCATTGACCAAAACTTGATTTTCCGCTGCATGATCATGGTTGACCGTTTTGTGACCCGAGACTGAGCCACGGTGCCTTGATCGATTTCCTTGTTGGACCCAATTCTCCGTCGAATAATTGGTGTTGCTATCGAGCATATCTTGTAACATTGCTTACTCAACATCATAATCATCAAAATTGGAAAGAGAATCCATCATGTTATCAAAGGGTGAATTTGAGAAAGATATTTGGTTTGAAAAACCTCCAAAGTTGAAGTTCATATTGCTAGAATATTAGATATAGGGGAAGATGATAAGGTAGTATGAGTGTTTCAAAATATGGATGGAAATGTGGAGTCATATGTAATCACTATTGTCATATTTATAGGATATTTTATGGTACACTTTTTTTCAATTAATCACTCAATGGGTACAGTTTTCTAGAATTATTGGGGCTCCGACATTACATGTAATGGTGGTGTACGTGAATAATGCAATTTTGTCCCGCTTTTACTTGATTTGACAACTCACATACATCGGCTTTTCAAAAACTATAGGGGCTGGAGCATCCCATGTGATGGTGTTGTACATGAACAATGCAATTATGACTCATCTTTACATGATTTGACCACTCAACGTGGTACACTTTTCTGAAATTATTGGGCTTCGACATCGCATATGATGGTGGTGTACACGAATAATGCAATTTTGTCTTGCTTTTACTTGATTTAACAATCCACCTACATCAACTTTTCAAAAAATATAGGGGTTGGAGCATCCCATGTGATGGTATTGTACATGAATAATGCAATTCTGACCCGTTTTTACATGATTTGACCACTCAGTGTGATACCAACATCGCATGCGATGGTAGTGGACACGAATAATACAATTTTGTTCCACTTTTACTCGATTTGGTAACTCGCCTATATCAACTTTCCAGAAAGAGAAAAGTGCTTTTATAACCATGCCTAATTGACATAAGAGCCAATATAACCTTTTGATAACTGAAAGTGCGGATATAACCCTACCTAGTTGATGTAAGTGCCAATATAACCTTTTCGATGGAAAAATCAATTTTACTCATTTACGAATGTGCTAATATAACCCTATAAATTTTAAGAATGTGCTGATATAACCCTATCAATGATCCAACGGTGGTCCCGCGGCGGCCGACTGTGGTCCCGCGAACTCAAATTCATATTTTAACACTAAGGGCATTTTGGACATTTTACATACAATCAACGTCGGAAATGGGGTATGAGGGTTATATTGACACTTACATTAACTAGTTAGGGTTATTTTTGCACTAAAAATTATCTGAGGGTTATATTGATATTTAGTCAAGTAGGTAGGGTTATATTGTTATAAAAAAGACAGATTATGTTTTTAAAATTATTCTGATTTGCTTTTTCTCATATTTAGCAAAAATCCCAGAAGAATAACACCTGACGTTTCCTTCAATACACATCCTCACGTGTATACATGAAAAAATTACACGACTCAATATTTGGCCCAATTAAATCCCAATATCGATACAATAACCCAACGTAAACTTTGATTCTATGTTAAAGAATAATGAGAGTTATAGTAGTTTAGTAAATTGGATCTAAGATTCTTTTATACATAAATTATATTCACGTAAAAAAATTATTTGAGTATTTTACCATAAAAAATGATTAACAAGTAATTATCATTAGGGAAAATAGACTCATCATGCTATCATACAAAGGAATAGATGACTAATGGCAAATTGAGTGGTCCGGATGGATATGTTTGGTGGATTTCCTATTTGGTGGATGACCAATGACTATTGTATTAATTTAACAAACTAATTTTCAACGAAATGAATCAAGATGAACTGAACTGTTTAGTACTGAACCAAACTGGGGAAAAATATTGAATTTGACATAAATGGATGGAATAAATTGAACTATACTACATTTAACATAGTGAAAACATTAAATAATCGAGCTAAACGAGCGTATTCATATGAAATTAGTTTAACTGAATTGAAATTAACTAAATTACATACAATTGAACTGAACTGAACTAAATTAAATTGAACTAAACTTAACGAGGTTGAAATACCTGAAAGGAAATGATTTAGTTGAATCCCACCTTTATTGTGTGGATATTGTGTGACAGATCCAGCAACTCATAGAGGGAGCAGGTTTAAATTTGCCATGTTGGATACCTAGAAATAAAAACATTCTAGCTCACACGCTAGCTAGTTTTGCAAATTCGAGTGAGGCCCTGGAGATTGTATGGAGGATTTCCCCTGATTTTCTACCTTCAAACGATACTGGACGTTTCCAGTAACATGAAATGATAACTTTTATTTTTTTTAAAAAAATAAATTAAATTAAACATCTATAATATGTATGCATTTCAAAATCACAATAATTATAATAATTCATATAGATAAATATAAACAATATTTATTATAAGTTTCATATTAAAAATAAATTAAAGAAGTTTCTAAATTAAAATTATTTGAATGGAGTTCAAAGTGGACATAATGAATTTATCAGAGTTGAACTGGCTTGATTGAAGCTGAGAAGAGTTGAGTTGATTAAAGCTGAGAAGATTTGAGAAGATCTGAACTGGATTTATTGAAACATGGAAAAGTTAAGAAAAATTGAGAAGAGTTGAGTTGAATTAATTAGAGATGAAATAAGTTGAATTGGACAGGCCCAAGCCAAAATCCATCAAACTCAAAAATTTTACTCATTCCAATCCAACCACACCCAATACAGTTTGAATTTTTAACAGGATCATATAAAATAGAAGAGTAAAGTACTAAAATAACCCTGACTTTAGACCTAAAGTGCCAACATAACCCTGTAAAACAGGAAAGTGCCAAAATAACTTTGACTTTACGAAGTAAGGGCCAAAATAACCCAGGAATTCGTTGACTCTGATTGTCAACGACGAAATAGACTGATTTTGTAGTAAATGACTATTGTACCCCCGTTTAAAAAATTAAAATTAAAACAAATGAGAAGACGCATTAGCCCCCTCTCCTTTTGGACCTATTTTCCCTTATTTTCTTTTCCTTTTCTCTCAATCTTCACCATTGCTTTTAGTCTTCTCCCGGTATATATACAATAGAAATTCTCTAAAACTTTGGTTGACACAAATTGGTAGTCAGGGGTAGTTTTGTCTTTTCGTCTCTAGGTCTATTTTCCCCCTTTTCTACAGCTCACTTTTATTTTCACTTTTCTCTTCCCAGCCCATGTGATTCTACTGTGCAGACAAGTGGCTGCTCAAAACGACGCCGTTTAGTGTCCCTTTCCCTTCGTTCCATCCGCCTCTCTCCATCACAGCTCTCCAACGGCGATGTCCGCTCCCGGGGCCGGCTGCTGTCGGAGAAGATGAAGCCCGGGGAATCCGTCGATGCCGCTGCTCTCCGGGCAGTGACGGAAGAGCTCGGGTCCATATTTTTCGGCGAGATGGATCCCAACGCGGTTCGGATTCTCCCCAATTCGTACTCGAAGAAGCTCGAAGAAAGGCTTTCCGTTTCCTACCCAGGCTTGCCGGCTCGGTACGTGCTCCACCCAGTGGAGGCCGTAGTGGAGGGCTTGCCGGACTGCGAGTTCTGTACGGAGGAGGCGGAGGAGTACGAGGATTCCGACGAGAGGAGAGCGGCAAACAGCGCCATTTTGTGTAAGAAGTATTTCTGGAAGTGGATTGATTCGTGAGAAGTTAGAGGTCAGTATAAGTTTTGGTAATAGGATCAGTATTTTAGTGCTATGTTCTTACTGAAATAATCTTCCTACGTTAATGGCGGATTATGTTTCTGTCTGAATGTATTATAGAGAAAGAAGTGATATACTTAGTGAGACATATACTTAATGATATCATTGAGATGATTTTG
>JAULKM010000013.1:13270884-13296559 GCA_032355605.1 Rubia tinctorum
TAAAGTTATTGATGGTCAAACATGGTCTGAGAAAGTTGACCAAAAAACAGGCCAATAATCCTGGGACGGAGGTAGTATGATATACTCCCTCCATCCCAGAGAAAATTGCTCATTTATTTTTCACGGCTTTCAATGATCACGTTTGACCAACAATATTTCTAGGTACACAATAATTTTGCATAAAAAATTGATATTTGAAAAATAGATGTTCAGATGAATCTAACAATATCCCACGTGATATTTTTATTTTTTTATATATTAATATATAATTAGGGTCAAAGTTTGCAAGATCTGATTTGAAAAAAGTAAATGAATCATTTTCTCTTGGATGGAGGGAGTAGTATATATTGTTTGAAACAATGAGTTTCCCATGATTATTATTCTAAAAAAGGAATACTTAAAATTTATTATAACCATTACCCAACCAAACCGACCGGACCAAAATTATTCAATGGCCCCATTTGTTACTCAACCCAATCCAAACCAAACTATTAATCATGGGTAATTATTGGATCATTGATATAATGACTCTGTTTGGTATTGGCATTTTTATTGGTGTTTTGATTGACTTTTGGCTACTGGCATTTTCATTTGGTCAAACTGCCAATAAATATGAAAAAAAACGTTTGGTTGCTTGACTTTTTCACATAGCGTTTCTGCCAAGTACGAAACACTAATATCAGTAGCGTTTTTGGTTAGTGTTTAACTTTTACATTTAACTTTTACATTTAACAATTACTTTTTTAACCTTCTACTTTTTACCTTTTCTAAACGCCAGTGGTACGCTATTAACAAACGACATCGTTTTATGTGTTTTGGGATTTAAACTTTAAAAAATCATCGACAATTTTTGGGATTTAAATTTAATTATGGTCAAATTTTAATGTAATTCAATTTTATTTTTCTTCTCTAATTTAAATATTGGATTTTGACGTAAATCACTTATCTTTTAAAATCGAAGTACATTAAAATTTAACCGTGAAAAAATGTAAATCCCAAAAAATGTCGATGAAAAAGTTAAAGTTAAAGTTAAAGTTAAAGTTAAAGTTAAAGTTAAATTTAAATCCCAAAACACATAAAAGGATGTCGTATTTGAGAATTTTTAAAAGATACGTGATTTACATCAAAATAGAATATTCAAATAAGAGAAGAAAAATAAAATCGAGTTACATTAAAATTTAACTGTGAAAAGAGTAAAATGCTTAGATGACCCCCAGATTTTTTAAAAGTGCAAATATAACCCTCATTTTTTCAAAAGTACTTATATACCCATAGCCAGTTTTCAAAAGTGCAAATATACCTATGATTGGCCAAAATATGTAAACTTATACCCGAATACCTATTTTTCCTCCTAATTTAATTTGGGTACAAATGCTCACTTAGATGACTTTGGGTATAACTGCACTTTCAAAAAACTTGGGATTATATTTGCACTTAACAAAGAGCTGAGGGTTATGTAAGCACTTAATTTTAATTTAAAAACTTGGTTGTTTTGAATTTATCCGAATTCCTATTAGAAATAAATTGCAATATCTACTCCATTCTCTCTCCTCTGTTTTCTGCGATTCACTAATTAAAGTCTCTGTGGAATTTCCATCCACTATCAGACTCGACTCTACATGGAACAATATGAAGCATACATAGCACTGCCGAAACCGCTCTGAAACCATTGTCGTTTAATTTCATTAAATATTCAATCTCTCTTCCACCTCATCAACTGAAATCACAAAAAAATCACTCAATTTTTCTCTCCACAATGGTTGAAACCGCTCCATGAACCTCACTTGATTTTCTATATTATACTCATTAATTTTACATTCAATATTTAAGTTAAATAAATTTTCCCACCAAATAAATTGAAAATTGAAATTTAATAATACATTTGTCAGTTTTAAATTGAATTTTATTTTAAAAAATTAATTTCAATTTTTTAAACTATTTATGAACAAAACTTAAAAAGAACCATTTTTTAAAGAATGTAATTTTGATTTAAAAAATCAAAATTTAATTTTGATTTAAAAAAAATAAAAATCAGAATTTTAAAGTTTGTTTTAATTTCTTTTCCAATTTTAGAATTTACAGAATTTAATCTTCAATTTTTAAAATTTCATTTTTTCAAGATTTTTAGTTGGGACACGTGGCACCACCTGATTAGGGCACATGTCCCAATCAAGTGAAGAGAAATTTTAAGAAAAAGGCCATATGTAGCATGTCACGTGGCCCAATCAGGGGTACCATATGGCAATGACGGGCAAAAAAAATAAAGAAACACACTGACAATGGTCAAAGCTTCACGTGGGCATGCTTTGGGAACCAAAGTGAAGCAGTTGTAAATTGTAGCAACCAAGGAGTGGTCTAACTTGTTTGAGACCACTCTAAAAATCCCACTGTGGGGGTTTTCGATTTCAGTGTGGTTTTAGTTCGATTTATGTTTCTAACTAAAACCACTCTGAAACCCCCTTTGTACATGCTCGGCGGCAAAATTGGGATTTCAGCCTTTAGTCCATGTGCAATGGCGGTTTCTTAATTTTTAAGAAATCGCTCTAGAAACCAAAAACATTTATTGTGGTGATTTCTAGGGCGGTTTCTTATTGTAGGAAATTGATTATGAAATCGATGTGGGGCTTGTTGCACCAGTCTTGGGACGGCTTATATGTGGCCCTTTTTTTAACACTTCAGGGACACGTGACAGTCATTCATTGGCCCACGTGTCCTATTAATAGCTGACTTTTTTTTTGTTTAAATGGAGGGACACATGCCACCATCTGATTGGGTCACATATCCCAACCCTTTTTAATAAAAAAAATCTGACTTTTTTTCAAAATCGGTAAATTACTTTTAAAATCCATATGTTTTAAAAAATCTGAAAATTTTTTATTCACAAAAAATTTAATAATTTTTGAAAAAATTAAAATTAAAATTTATTATTCATTTTACATTCAACTTATTTTGGGAGGAAATTTTTATATTAATTAAATATTAATGGTAAAATTAATGAGTAAGATAGAGAAAATTAAGTGGGGTCCATGAATAGTAGAAAGTGGTTTTTACCACAGTGGATGAGAAAATGAGTGGTTTCTTAAGGTGAGGTGGAAGAGAGAGAATGCAAAAAATAATATATTCACTATTGGGAAAATCCCCCTTAGGCATAAGTGTAAATCTACCGGTTGTGCTAGTTTTGTCAATAGCACCGGTAGAAACATGGACAAATGCTAAATTTGGTGTCGTTGTGGACAAATGCACCAGTATGTACTTACCGGTGCTAAATACCGGTGCTTATGTTTGAAGGAGAAAGCAAACGGATTATTTTGAGCATCGGTAAATTTAGCACCGGTAGTGGGATTCGGTGCTAGTACTAAATTAACGCGGGAATGATGATATTTATGCACCGGTATAATATGTTGTACCGGTTCTGATAAAAAAATGCAGGAAATGATATTAACCAGCACCGGTATCAGGTTTTATAACTAGCATCAGCTTGACGAATGGTGCTACATGTTTGTGGTTGCAATGAGAAAATAATGCAAGCACCGATTTTATACTTATACCAGTGCTGATACCAAAAATAAGATGAAAAACATAAAATGTGAGCACCATTTTTATATTACGTTGTTAGCACTGGTACTTGTATCGGTTCTATTGTCTCAAACTAAACAATGGCACCGGATGAACTATTAATACTGGTGCATATGGTGCATTAAATGCATACTTACTACCTTTTTTTGTGGGAGGTAAAAAGTGGAAGAAGCTAGTTTTTTTTGTTCATTAATGACAATTTTTGGATAAAGGAGACATTGAATGCTCATCAATGAATACCCTTGAAGGTATTTTTTACTTTGCTTTAATTTTCCTTGGATTTTTGTGTCTGTGGGGAACGATAGGTTGGCATTTATTTTTTTCTTGGGGGGTACATTTGATGATTGTAATGTTTGTTCACACTATGCATGAAATGGGTTTTCTAGGTAGTATTGTTGATGTATCGGATGCCTTTTTCAAGCATGTGGTTTGATAAGTTGTGGTGCTAATGTGATGTTGCATGTTGTTGATTGTAAATTGATGTTTCATGAATACAATGAAGTTTTGGGGTAGAAGTGTATTTACTTTTGTGGAAGTGAAGTTGATGCACATTGATTCGATTGTAAATGTGTACTGTGTCATCGAGAGACGGAAGCATGTGTATGAGAACGTTAGTTTGGTCAGTGATGAATATATTGCTTTTATTTGGGAATTTATGGAGCATGCATTCAGTTGTGAAAAACACATCTTATGTCCTTGTTGTGATTGTGAGAATCATAACCGTATTGACGATCGAGACTTTTTGCAACTCCATTTGTACAAGAGAGAATTTGCAAAGGATTATTTGGTTTATGGACCTTTCACAGTGAGAAACCACCGCCGGAGGTGGTTGTAGGTAGCAAGGGTGAATTTTTTGAGGATGTGTATTTGGATGACATGTGTGAGGAGGTGTTGGATGAATTCAGGGGGAGGCCAGATGTACTGTCAAAATTTCTGGATGAGAAGGATAAACCGTTGTTTCCCGGTTGCAAGAAGGACACTGCCATGTCGTGTTTGATGAAGTTGTTTAACATGAAAGGTGTTGGTTCTTAGAGTGATACTAGTATGGATAAGTTTCTCAAGTTTTTGAATGATAAACTGCCTTCCGGAAGCGGTTTACCGGATAACCTATATGATGGGAAGAGAATTTTGTGTCCAATGGGAATGGAGTATAAAAATAATACATGCATGCCCCAATGATTGTGTTTTTTATATGGGTCACTTGGAGAAAGATGTGTCCTACCCCGTATATCATGTTCCTCGTTAATTTTTGGCCAAATTTTTGGCCCATTTCTCTACTTCTGTATATGTAGGAGCGTTTAGTCTTCTAGGGGAAACTAAGTAGGCATAATGTAGATTTTATTTCTCTAAGTAGAAGGAAGAGGAGAGCTCTCTCTCTCTGGAGTTCCTCTTCTCTTCTCCTTCTCTTTTGTTCTCTTTCTTTTTTCCCCTTATTTTCCTAGATCTATGGAATTTAACTTAATATTTTCCATGGATCTAATTTTTAGGGAGAAGTTTATCAAACTTGTGGTTATTTATATTCATGATTAGATTTTTGGATTTTTGACATTTAGATTCTTCTATTTTAATTCTTATAAATATTTATGATTGATGTGTGATTTATCATCTTTGAAGATCTATTCTATTCCATTATTATGATGCATCCATACCTATATGCAAGCATATTATCATTTAGATATAATTTCTATCTTGGGAGTGTTAGAATTATGGAGTAGGTTCAAGAACACTGGTGAGATGAGTGCGTTCATGTCACTTTAATGAAACATATTTGCATGTGTTAAACCATAATTCTAATTGGATAGTCATGGCAGAGGAATCACATGTTGGGCAGTAGATTCGAAAAATCCTAACGAGGGGAAACCCTTGGCTTACCCCAATTGACTGAGCATGATTGTTTGTAGGAACTAGGGTTGTGTCGGCTTGGAGAAATCACAAAGTCGTGCAAACCTTAGAGTCATCACGAGATCTCAATTTACTTTGCCTCTCTAGGCCTAGGGATTGAGATCCATAGTGAAGAGTTCGGGATGTAATGTTCTTACTTTCATATCTAACGGTTGCGACCCACGTGAGGCAAAATCCTTTTATGCGGGATTTGTTCCTCCAAGAGGGGGTGCATTTGCATTTAGAGTAAGGGATCCGTGGAGTCACTGGATTAGAGTGTATCTCTAATTAGGGAAATAATGAGATAAACATGTATTGGTTGTAGTACCTTGCGTGACAGATGAGGGAAATATCTAGATATGTCCACACTATGTGACATAGACATAAGATAGGTTTATATTATTATATGTGAATGAATCGAGGATAAGATCCAATTATCGATCATGTTAAGCAAATGCCCCCAAGTGCAAGTTAATATAGTTTATTACCGTGGTTTGCGTGTTAATAGTTTATAATTGATACTTGAAACCCCCACCCAAATAGTTACTTTCACAACACTTGTTATTCCTAACATGTGGTACAATTGATGAACCGACCATAGTGTTGCTTAGCTAGTTTCTAGATTTATAACATCTTTGTGGATGACCCTGGTACTTACCATGTCTAACGTTATTGGTAGCATAGTAGTAGGATAGGAGCAACAATATAAATTTTGATATTTGACCCTTAATAGCTTTTGAAAGCCTTCTCCTGCGTGTTTTACGATGCACCAGGTGGGGCAGGTAAAATTTTGGGGCGGTGCCAGGGATGCTAGTTTAATGGACTAGTAATTAGCTTGCATACCGTGTTAGTTGAGTAATTAGTGTTGTTCTTTTTGTTTTTTGGATTCAGTATTTCTTGAATTCTTGATGCAAATCAATGACCCTTGCACTACGATTTTGAACTTTGTGTATTTTGTTTGTTTGTGTTTTTAATCGGAAAAATGTGGGGAGAAAGTTCTCAACGGATGAAACTTTTTTGGGTGTGTTATTATGATCATCATATGGAGTGTTGCCCATGGATGAGTGACTATGGGAGAAGAGAGGCTCAACAAGTGAGATTTTGTAGGATGTGTCATTGTGACCACCCTACGGAGTTTTGCTCTTTGATGAGCAAAAATGAGAGAGAGGTAGGAGTTGTCAGTTCCCAAGGCCGATGAGATCAAGATTGGTACCCATACCGAGATTCTTCCAATTCGAATTTTAGTGGTAACTCAAATTCGTGGTATGGAAATGCATCGGGAAATAATTACTTTGGTTTTGATAGTTAGCATTCACCAACTTATACTTTGCCCCAAAACCAATCCCTAGGATTAGTTCCCAAATTGAATTATGGTGAAAATTTTGCAAGCCTTAGCTAATGTGAATAAGAGTAGTGAGTTACTCCAATCACACATGTACAATGATATTAGAGATTTGGGAATTCAACTCTTCTCAAACATTGAGAAAGTTGAGAGGCAAGTGAGTGATTTGATTGAAAGAGTGAGCCAATTAGAAACCCAATATTCCGAAAATGAACCATCCCTAGTTAAACTTGAGAATTTGTAGATGAATTCAAAGGGGATGGTGAGTGGTTTGTTTAGATTGAAGAAGTTGAAAAATGGGTGATTATAATTAATTCATAGTATTACATATTATCAACCCAACATCCTCCTATAGAGTCAATTCCTACATTTTCGGAACCCTTAGAGGAAACCATATAGAAGCCAATTGAATACGGTAAGCTTCCAAACCACATATTTCCTCTAATGTTGACTCCTCCTCTATTGCATCCTCCTCTTGGAAGATTGTTACCCCACATCTCCATTTTTGGTTACCTATGGTGGTGAGGTACAAACCCGCACCATATTGATAACATTATGATCATGCCGACGACCTTAAAAATATGGAGATTCTCGGGAGGCAACCCGAGCTTCTAAAAATTAGTTTAGTTAGTTTCAAAAATAAGTATTTTTTGGCGTGTTTTCCTAATTTTAATTTTTGGTTTTGGAACACTATTACAATTGGTGGGCATGTTTCTTTTTTGTAGGAAGCATGTGGTTTTTGGAGGAAATATAGCAAACAGGGAGTCCAACTCATGGACCATGTAGACGTACATGGTTCTTGAAGCTCAAAATGGCGGACAAGGAGGAGAACCAAACCCCCAAATTCATGGGCCGTGTAGACGTACATGAACCATGAAAATCCCTTAACTTCTTACATCCCAATCACCATTTCTTCCCCACCACCACCAAAATACAACCCAAACCCACTTACCCTCAAAACCTTTGAAACACACATATCGAAACCTAAGAGATAACTCTCCATTGTGATTCAATTCCTAATCAATTTGTGATTCATGATAGAGTTTGTGATTAAACTTGCATGATTAGAGGTTAGGGATAGTTTATTGAGGTGATGGTATTATGTTCATTAAATTCCATGATTGTGCCACCAAGGGTAGATTCTAGTGTTAAAAAATTTCCACTGTAATTGCTCTGTTATTTCCTTACTTTGGCATATATGTTCTATGATTGTTTATATGTATTCAGGACAATTCAAGCTTTAAGTGTGGGGGAGGGGATTAGATAACACTTATGCTTTTTGGTTATTTTTATACAGCTAATAGCTCTTCTAAGAGCATTTTGATAAATTTTGATAAATTTGTAAAAACGATATACATATATATACCCGGATAAGTTGGAAACTCGAAAGGGCAACTTAGGAAAAAATAGGAATGAAAGGCCCAATAGGTCAAAAGGCCTAATAAAAATAAGAGGCTAAGGCCCGACTAAGTTGGAAAATTTAGGCAAAAATTAGAGGTCGTGTGAAAAAAGGTGAGATGGTGAGCTCAACATGTGTGAATTCTAGGATGAAAACAAGAAAGGCTCCTGGGCTAAATGAGAGAAATTTAGAGAAAATGGTTGTAACTAAGTCGAGAATTTTGAGTTATCCTTAGTTACAACCGAGTTGAGGATCGTTGGGATTACCTTGGTTTTTTTTGCTGACAACTCTTGGATTGCTTTTGGAGAACTATTCGGTGGAGTAAGCTAGTTCAACAGTTATCATTTTATGTTTACCTTTTTCTTCGCCATATTTTGGATTGGTTAGGTTACTTTGTTATCTTCGGGGAGTGTGTCAGTTGTGGGATTCTTACTTCTTTTGGGGAACTAAGGTAGCTTGGGAATAAGTTGAACGCATCGGATAACTTTTCTTGCATGCTACATTTCGCTTAAATCTTTTCTCCTTTTTTACTCGAGGCCGATTAAAGGTTTAAGTGAGGGGAGATTGATGTCCACCATATAGCACCGATGCATTTAACGCATTTATTATCATTTTTTATTTGGTTAATTGCTAGTTTTAGTTAGGTTTGCATCATAAAGGGTTTAGATGACCATTATTGGTTTTCTTTTCTAAATTATGAGTTTTGTAGACTTGAGTAGAACTGAACCATTTGATCTTATATTTTTATAGGGTCTAAGAGCAAAAAATATGCGCCACAACATGAGTTGAGTAGGTTACCCACTAGTTACAAAAATAATCATGAAGGAAATGTTCAAGACTAGAGTGTTTGGCAAGGTGGAGCATGGAATGACGGATGAGGAAAAAATTCAACGGAATATCCCACACCTGATAAGGTTCCCTGATTCAAAAAATAACTAAAAGGATACGAAGGGTGTGGAAAGAAGGAGGATAAGTTCCCCTCCAAAGATGCGGAATTGGTTGCCAAACAAATTGTAAGTTTTGCAAGTGGTTTATTTGATAGAGTATGAGTGAATTTGTTCAAGTATAATTTCTAGGAAATGAGATTGATTATTGGTAATTTATAGGAGGACTTAAAAATAAAAAAAGAGTATGGCGAGTTCGTCGGGGTTGGAAAGAAGGTTATACTAGGAAATGAGCTTAACAAGAAAGAACATCCAGGTCGAGTCCGGGGTCTCAACACTCTTGCTACACATAGGGAAGTCTATTTCAAACCTCGACCACCTAAGGTTGATATTGAGTCAAGTAGTCAACAAAGATCGATGCTTTGAAATCTATATTAAGCCAACTAATGATTTATGTCTTGCAATAATTGAATGGGAGGAAAATGCCACTTGACTTGGAGAGAATCATTGCAAGTTCTAAACTAACAACCTCAATTCCCCCTCGCTCTTCTTCTCCAACAACCTTAACACGTGACCACCCAGAGTATGGTAGTAGGCCCGTCCAATCTTATACGACTTTGAAAACACCTATTGCCTTTGATCAACTAAGAACAGAGTTAGTAGAGGCCAATCAATGCAACATGAAGGTAATAGAAAATATATTACACTATTCATATCATAAAATACTTTATACTTTGTTTTAAATTAGTGAGTTTTCTTTTGTAGGATATTTCCTTGTGCATACTACTTTCCAAACGTGTTTATGGTGAGAGCCACATCATGGAGGAAAGTAAAGTGTACATATCTATACAAGTTCATCATCATAAGTTGGTCGCGAAGGATAACGTGGTGGTCAATGTCGCATAGAGCCTCGTACATGGTATAGTTCTTCCAATCCCAAGACCCAAGACAAGTATGGTGGACGAGGCGTTGGGAATGTTTGTTGAATGGTCCTTTTGTTTGGTCAATATTTTGGACAACATGCCTACAAAGAAGGTATAACATGATAATTTATATTGTATTATTTATGAGTAGAGACAAATGTTGTGTACGTAACTTTTATGGTTGATTTCATATAGATCGAGACAAGGATTAGTAGCCCGGTAAAATTGTAGAGTACATGTTGGGACCCAAAACCAACAAATTCTCGTGTCTCTATAATGAAGCCACCACCATTCAATACCTCGAAGGAAGGTTCCTTAAAGAATATCCACACGGTTATGATGCCTCACCCCCCATCTTCGTACAAAATCTCCGTGGAAAAAGTGGTATATTTTTGGGTAGAAGGTAAATCCAATCATCCGGAAGGAGAATTTGGAGGACTTTCTCCATTTCAATAATGTGCCCCCTCCCGTGATGCAACTACATTGCAAGTATTAAGGCATCACCATAAGTTTATTCATCGATATACTTAATGCGTTTGGATTCAATCTATCAAGACTAACCATATATATAGGCTCTTGCATGTACAATCCATTTCCAAAATGAAATGGGGGATAGGGGTTCTTAACACAATAAATATCAAACATGAACACGTTGCGATGGAAGAGTGTTTGGCTCACTTGAGCCCCGGGTTGATGCAAAAGGATAATTCGATATATATCGTGCCTTTTTGCGAGGTGAGTCAACTCTACGTACTGCATTACTATTGTTTAGATACTATTGAACATTATGAGATTGTAATGAGTTAATGACAATTTCATTTTAGTAGCAATCATTGGACGTTGGCCATCATTGTTCTTCCTTTAAACACGGTGTTCTAGTTCGATCTATGACATTAAACGGCGCTGGAAACAATTTCATTCGAAATTTCAAAGCTGACGACGCATCTCATAATTAGCAACCGCAAAGGATTCCATTGGAAGTTACAAACACCGAATGGAGTGACGTCGGTTAAACAAAACAACGTCGCTCAATGAACCACGATACAATTGGAGAGATCTCAAGCTTCTCGTAGAGCACGGAAATTTAACCCTTGTTGCACAAATACGTGCAAACTCGGTCCATTAAAACGACGTCGTGTTCATTGATATACTACGTCATCTATTAACCATTGTCAACAACAACGATTTTGGATCGGTCGACGTTGCACCTTTTTTAGCACATCGACTATGAATTCGTTCCACCTGACGTCGCTCATTGGTTGGTCAGGGTTCGTCAAAATTATATCTACCGCGGTTATTTTGCACAAAAACTGCGGTAAAGGAAATTATTTACCACGGTTCGAAACCGCAAATACAAATTAGAATCTGCGATATTGGTATCATAAATATGCGACATCGGCTACCTCTTGAAAGACCTCACGCCTTTTCTATGCGACATCAATTGGAACAATGTCGCACACTATTTGTGCAGTCGGCGGCCTAAGAATTCATACTGACCTTGCACCTCCATCGGTATTGTTTTTGGCTCATGACTATTTACTTCGGTTCTTTTCAAGAAAAATGAGATAAAAAAATACTTTTTACCTATGCCTACATTTACCTCTAATGGTATTGTTTATGCCAAACTCCACACAGATGGTATTGTTTTATTATATACCAATATAACCCTACCTACTTGACTAAATACCAATATAACTCTCAGATAATTTTTAATCCAAAAATAACCCTAACTAGTTAATGTAAGTGCTAATATAACCCTCAGACCCCATTTTCGGCATTGACTTCCATTTTTTAGCATCGACTGTATTTAAAATGTCCAAAATACCCTTAGTGTTAAAATCTGAATTTGAGTTGACAAATTCACCATTATAGTTCGATGGACCACTACTGGACCACCATCAGATCACTTCCGGTCCGCCGCCAAACCGCTACTGCACTGCCGCCGTAATAGGTAGGGTTATATCAGCACAGTACGAAAACTGATAGGGTTATATCAGCACATTCCTAAAGCTTATAGGGTTATATCAGAACAATCATAAAAAGTGTAAGGTTATATTAGTACATATAATTATAAAAGTTAAGTGTGTGGTATTCAGTTGGGCTTAACGAGCGACCACATCATCATATACACCATTATCACATTATATCATCTTATACACCATAAAATTTGACATCACAACATCGTCACTCATATTAAACACCATTATCTCATATCGTAGCCTCATTTCAAAACTCATTAACATTAAAAACCCTAAGTCGAAGAACACAACAAAATAACAACCACACACAACACCAAAGGTCATCCAACCATCAATCAAGACTAAACACAACAAAATAAAATATCATCAAAACCTTTATATTATATATTATGTGCTAATATAACCCTACACTTTTTGCGAATGTGCTGATATAGCCCTATAAATTTTAGGAATATGTTAATATAACCCTATCAGTTTTCATAATGTGTTGATATAACCCTCCATGTTACGGCGACGAAGCAGCAGTTGTCCGGTGGCGGTCCGGCGATTATCTTTGGGGTATTAATGACTCTAAGGGTAATAAAGTCATTTTCTTTTTTTAGTATTTTAATTTTTTTTAGATGGGCAAAAATGTATTTTTACAAAATTCATGCTAAAAGTTTTTGGAGAGGGTTATATTGGCACTTTCACAGATTATCTAAGGTTATATTGGCACTTTCGAGCACTATAAGGTTATATTGACACTTTCGAGCACTGTAGGTTATATTGACACTTATATCAAATAGGTAGTGCTATAAAAGCAATTTTATCTTTATTTTTCTTGACAAAGAATGTGGCACGAGGGAAGTGCGTCATTGCGAATAAATTAGGAAGAATTTAAGTTACATGAATATTATCATCACATCTAAAGAGCAATGATATTCAAATATTCCGTCCGACGTCCGTACACAATGTGAAAAATGTAAAGAGGTGGGTAAATAAATAAATATGAGCTCCATAGCTTGTATAAATGAAATACTAATGATTACTTTGTCTCATTCATGTAACTGACATACGTGTTCATAAACTTACATTCATTCTCGTGATTTATTATCGAACCAATTGAACCTGCCATCCTTGTTGCTTGAACTCTGGTCAATTCCGCTTAAGCACCACGAACAACTGCGTCCCTTGTTGGCAGCCTGATTCCAAGCAGAATGAAATCTCTTCACTCTTCTGCAAAGTCCTTTCGAACATTTCATCCACAGTACCGCAACCAAAATGTTTGGTAAAAACACCCTCCATTCCAGCTCGGAGGTGCATTATCAGGCCTTTTACATTAACTGGATCATTCATCTTGGACCTCGGATCAGTCATCTCTAGTTTTTCAATGCTGAAACAACCATTTTCTGTCACCAGGGATGTAATTTCCTTGGGAGAAGCTGAGTATATTGGCAAGTTGAATGAATCAACTTCAGTTTCATTTAAAATTCCCTAGTAAATGGTCGAAAGAAGTAATATAATAAGTGAGGTCATCAGAAAAGGTTTATTAGTACTTTATTGTTTGATAGTACGCACCTCTTTCACCATATCTACAAGACTGGATCCAAGAAAGTCGAAGAGGATGCCGGCGGGGAGATCAGAATGGTTGACCTCATCAGGGATACCTGAAATAATTAAGACCATCATGCCTCCTGGGACGATCTCTTTAGCTCTTGCATTCAAAAACTTTGCCATGTTTTCAGCGAATCGAGTTGCGTATGCTTTGACTACATCATCAGAGGCACCAGTGTAATGAATTCGGCCCTTATTCCAGGCTGGAGAGTGTCGGTCGAGTAAGCTCGCCGGGGCCTCAGAGAGCCACTGAAGAGAGTAAGAGGAGTGAGCCAAGTGGATGGAAGATAATGGGAAGAGCTGATCATAGAATGAGCCCGGGACTCCGGCGGCAAAGTATTGCCTGTGGAGAGGCAGGGAGGTGAAAAGCGTGTTGAAATCATTACAGCTGTGATCGTTGAAAAATATTTGGAACTGAAGACGTTGATGATCATCATCATATTTCATCTTTTCTTTCATGGCTTCCATTATATTCTCCGTAGCATAGAAAGTGTTTGGTCCAACCGAACATCCGAAGTCCGCAATGGAGAATGTATTTGAGACGGACATTAGCCCCTTCATATCAAGCTTCTCAATAATCTCCTTTTTGATCATATCCCTGACAACATTTGAGGCTTCTCTCTGCAAATACAGAGATAGATTTACTACTTTGTTCAGATGTTATGATGCATAAGGTTACTGATACTGTTTACAATGTGCTCGATAGCCTGAAACCATTCTAACAGGAAAAAGAGAGAGGATCAGACTGTATAAATTAACAAGATTTGGTAGTTTTATGATGAGATCCTGTTACAAGACTATCACTGTACAGACCCAAATTGACAAAACTAAACTAATCTTGCCAAAAAAAAGCGAGACAATCTCATAAAAACAACTAAAAATGGAAAGCACGTCAAACCCATAAAAGCCAAGGGATTACCTGGTACTGGGAGTTGTTTTTGTAGCTATACTTGCCATCACCACCATTCATTGCGAATGTCTCAGGCATTTCAGCTGATATTTTTGGTGGTATAACAGGTTCCCGCCTTTCGGAAATAGGTGTCTGATGCAATTATATACTTTCCGGTTTTCTGCTTTGCTCTTAAATCACCAACTATTTATAGCAAGTGCTGAAGTTTCGCATTTGTCCCATAAATTTGATCGTCGTTGATTGAACATAAAGACTATCTTTGTGTACACATCCAAAATATACCAACTTTCAAGATTATACACACCTTTGATTCCTGTTCTTGACGCGTTAAAATTTTGCTTGCCTTCTTCTTTGTCATTTTTTGTGTGTACAAGAACGGGTATATTATCGCTAAACATGACATTTTCTTAATTTTGCGCACTTTCGTTGAAACAAAAGGACTCCAATAAATTATTCCAAACAAGTGAACCAGATATGAATCTAAACAGTTGAACCAAACGGACGGCCCAACAAAATAAAACAATTAAACGTCTATAATTAGAAGAGTTAAGCATTCTCTCTTCTCTCTCTATGGGATTATCCTAGTTTTGAACACTTCAAATCTTCAACATATCAAACTTAATAGAAGTTAGTGTAATGAGTCTCATTTAGTCATAAGTCACACTCTCTATAATTGAGAGATCCAGCGTCCAAAACACACCCCCATCAAGAATTGTGAATATTAGATCAATTTCTTAATGGGGTTACCTAGCGTCATGGGACCGTGTCGGTGGTCCCCGCTGTGGTTTCCCAACCTGCCAGTGGTCGGTGATGGTGAGATCGTGGTGGTTCCGCTTTCGGTGGCAGCGGTTCGCTGAGGGTGCAGCATTTGGGTGTTCTCAGTAGGGCGTCCCTAGCTATCAAATGGATGGAGATTCATGCTCCAATGAGGTTCAATAAGATTCAATGATGGTGTCTCCTAGTTAGTTCATAGATTAGGATATTAATATGTAATTTGGTTGCTTATATGTAATCTTTCAAAAAAACTTCAATAGAAGTTTTGATCTTCTTTCAAGGGAATTCAAATTTGAATTCAAAATGAAAACACATCAATGATGATTAATCTCTAATTGGAAAGATTAAGGACATTATGATGATTGAAGATTTTCTTCATTCAAATCAATTAATGACAATCCCTTCATACCATCACCTTTATCACACACATATATTCATCCATTTTATACACAACGAGAAAAAATTCCATACATCCATCTTTTTCAAGCAGATAATCTTGCAACCATTTTGATAGCGAAGTACCTTGCCGAGTGCTATGCAAGCTTAGACATTATAGAGAGTGACAAGCCCATCAGCACCAATAAACAAATTGGTCTTATTTCAGAAGAAATGATTTATCTGGTGGCGAAATTCTTATCCCTAAGACCAAGAAAGTGGAATCAATGATCACCTTGCTCAGTAAGTGGTGGAGATGCAGGCATGGGGTGGATGGCTTTTCCATGGAAGGAACTTAGCGGTGCTCAAGGAAACATATGGGATTGTACCTATTCACAACATTAATTTTGAAAAATTCCCTTTCAGGGTTCATCTCTACTCGCTCGATCCCTCCCGTTCTCTGTGATATTGAGAAAGGGGTGATTAAAGGCGGCTCCATCAAATCAGAGAAGGAAATTTAGAATCGTCTTTTTTGGCTCAGTCTTTGATCAATTTTGATGAAAGGAGGTTCCAATACCGCCTTTGTTCGAGGTCTGAAATAGGTTTCTAATATGAAACCTATTTTTGAATTGGTTTCCGGCAGCGACAAACCCATGTCTGAAACCAACAGTCACTATTTTGACATACATGTACAACAACAACATATGTACAACAACATATGTACAACAACAACCCAGATATTTTGATTAAATGAAACCCTAAAGGCAAAAATACATAGCAAGTAGCGCCGGCGGGAAGAACATATCGAGGGAGGACCGACGAGTCGCAGAGCAAAGTGGAGGCAGAGGTGAGCGGACGTAAGTGGCAGTGCAGCTTACGCGGAGGGTGGGGAGCGGCGAAGGAAACAACGCAGAGGAAGCGAGAGAGGTGAGGCGGAGGAAAAAGAGGGGCGACGGGAAAGGAGGGAGAGCGGAGGTGGAGATAGGAGAGCAGTGGCAGTGGATGGTGGGTGGTGGGAGGAGAGAAAATATGAGCTGCGGCGGAAGTTTTTGTTTCAGGGAAAGAAAAGTAAATAAGGGATAATAGAAACAGGTTTGCCTTAGGGAAAATATGAAGGGAGGAAGAAACCCTAGCTAGCCATATATTTTCAGGCCCAAAAACAAAATAAAGTTACCCCATTAAAGGCGGGTCTACAATATAACTGCCTCTAGTTGATGTCCATCAAATGAGGCTCCTTAAGAACCACGTTTTATCAATTTTGAACCTCCTTTAATCGGACCCAAAAGCAGTTCTTAGTCCGGAACCTCATTCGGACCTCAATCAAAGGTGATTCCTTAGGATCCGCCTTTTATTATTACCTTTAATGAAAGGTTTTTCACTAGCGTATACTACCAAAAATGTGGGAAACAATCTCAGGGGTTTTATCAAGGCAGTCTGAAAAAATATTGGTACATGTATGGGGAAGAACATCAAGGTCAAAATCAATATAACAGTCGAAGAACCACTTCCGAGATTTATGACTTCAGGGATTTCATGTCTGGTAAAGTTTGATAATTTTACTTACAGTATGAAAATCTACCATTTTTGCGAATTGTGTGGTCATCTACACCACAAAGAATTAATTGTCCTTCAAAGGACACTTCCTGAAGAGAGAAGTTGTTGCCAACGGGATAGGAAAACCTGTTGCCAATGGGATAGGAAAAGCTGTTACCTTTGACAATGATTAACCGATTCCCCAACTAGGGCCGGAGTGATACACCAATAGTGGCAAAAAGAACAAAGAGAGGTAGAACAAAAATTACTGCAGGTGGGAGAAAGATCACAACAGGTTTCATAGACAGAAAATTAAAGAACTTTTTTATTGGATGAGAATGCTGAATTACCTGCTAGGAGAGTACACCAAAATGATGTAGGAACTCTTTCCTCAAGGCTAAAAAGTGCAATAAGCCCAAGGGAATTTCACCCAAGCAGGATGAATTGCATTTTCAACTCACATCAAATCAATTCTCAGAGCCCAAGCAGCAAATTCCTAGCCCGGGCCCTCCAAATCAGCAGATTCTAGATCTGGGCACTCCTAAACAGCAGTCGGCGGTCGTCGCTTCTGCAGCTCTAGGCACGGCATCGGCCGCTTTACCCATAGTGGCGGTAGTGTTACTCACAGAGGTAGACAGCTTCAAGGCCGTATTTTTCCCGGCATATGTTAGGCGCACAGGCTCCTCATGGCAGCACTAAAGGGGAAGGCAAAAATCTTACTAGAATTGGAGTATTCAAGGTGCAATCAATGCTCAGTTGTACTGTTCATTTTTAATGCGACACCACCAACAGTTTTGTGAGAGTTTCTGTCACCAATCATGCCGCAATCCACTCCCGGTTCATGCTCCTAAATCATTTTTAAGGATATTATATTAACCAGCGGTAACCAAAAACAAATTTTAGGCCATCAATCTTAACCCTTTAAAGATAAAAAAAATCTACAACAAGACTATTAGAAACTACAAAATATCAAATAATACCACCATTTCTCCATTGGCATTCAGCCTTGATTTTTTCGATCATAACCTCCATCTCCTGGGATTTAGCCTAGAATATCCTCCGAGTTCATCAATCCATATGTGATAAAGGGTAATAGAATGTAGCTGTAATATGTACCATTTCTTCTTGACCATCAATTGATGGAGAAATTTTTTCAACTCCCTCAAACTTCTAACCATCTTAATGCGTAACTCCACTAAAATGACTACTGTGTAAGGACAATTTTAAACAAATGATCTAAAATTTCCCCAGACCTTGACAAAAACAGCAAAAAAACCACCAAGAATGATCGTGAACCTCACCCATCTATCCACAGTAGCCACTCTACCTTTAAAAAGCATCTACATGAAACACCGCTGTTTAGGTAGAATACAAGTGTGCGAAAGTAATTTGGCCATTAGATCTTTCTGTCTCTCTCCTTTCTGAATATTATAAGCTTCCTTGATGTTGAATTTACAATTGTTTGGTATACATCTACCCAAATAATCGAACATTTACAGCTTCAACCTTGTAATTGTTCTCCAAGCCTAGCTATGAGATTGAGAGCCCTTATATCTTCTGAAATCTTGCCCCTTAAGATAGTAAGCATGTACTCATTGAACGCATAATAGGTCCTTCTCAGAGAAGATATTTCAAAAGAGCCCACACAAAGAGGCCTTGCTCCACAAGGAGGGATAGGGATCCCTCAATACCCAACCCCCTGCTTTTTATGACCTGCACATGGTGTCCCAAGACACTGCTGTAAATCCTCTCTCCCCATTTTATCTACCCCAAATAAAGTTCCCACATAAATACACAATGTCTTTATACCTAATTTCAGGTAGTTTGAAAACACTAGTCCAGCAACTTGTGATGCTCAAAAGAATAGTGTTTACAAGTTGCACCCTTCAAGCATAGGACGAGTTCCTGGAATCCCAACTCCTAAGTCTCCCAGAAATTTTCTCCAACAAATTTCCACAAGTTGCTGCATTCCATTTCATTGATGTTAATGGAAAGCTTCTATACTTCAAAGGGAACACCCCCCTTTAACCTGCAACACATGAGCTAGTAAAACCTTAGCGGTCTCATCCATCTTTGAAAAGAACACTTGGGATTTATTCTCATTCACGGACAGTCTTTTTGTCTTCTGGAACTCCAACAAATTATATTTTACACCCTTCATAGATATAGGATTTCCAGCACTAAAGATCAAAAGATCATGAGCAAACAGCAAGCTGTGAAGCCCAAATTTTTTGTATCTCTGGTGAGAACCAATCTTCCCTGAATTAAATTGTTGATCAAAGAGCCTGAAGTACTCCATGCTTAAGACAACTAGTAATGGAGAAAGGGGGTCTCCTTGATTCATGCCCCTTTTTCTAGAGAAAGATGCAAAAAAACTCCTATTGATTGAAAGACAAAAGGAAGAATTACTAAAACATTTCCTTATCAAATCCAAGAACGAACCTGGAAATTTCAGTAACCCAAACCATTGGAACAAGAAGTCCCAATTTATACTATCAAAACCTTTTGATATATTCACTTTAATCAGGAAGCTAGGTTTCATATCATCCCCTTGTAAGTCTATCACTTTCCTTCAGCCATTTTATTTTAGCATGTTGCTTCAAAACATGTACTCAACCTCTAATTGTTTCAAAAATTCATGTCTAGCCTCTAATTCCATCTTTTGTTTTTTAGACTTAACCTGGATCACCAACAAGGTCAATCTGAGTTTTCTCCCAAACATATTTTGCCCCTTTTGCTCTTTTCTCAATTTTAGAAAATTCATGTTTGATGAGCTTACTCAAAGGTAGTTCCATCATATGCATTCATTGGTAAAACTGAGTTACATTTGTTATCTCCCCCAAATCCCAAACATCCTGAACAATAGCCGTAAATTTCTTTGATAAAGTCCACATGTTAAAAAAATTGGAAAGCTTCAATAATTTTTTCTAAGGCTTTTGCAGTTGCAACAGTAAGTGTAAATAATCAAAAGTGCCATTCAATACCTCTTACCATGGCACTATCCAATCTACCATAGATTATATCTTCACCTCTCCTCCTATTACATCATGTATATTGAGGCCCTACAGTTTTCATCTCATATAATTATTGCTGGAAAATAATAGACTGAAAATCATTCAAATATTGTTGCTGAATTGGAACTCCTCCCAACCCGTCCTTAAAGCTTGAAGGGTTGTTGAAATCACCCATGATCAGTCAGAGCTTATCATCATGTGCTACCTTCAACGATAATTCTCACAAATTTTCCCTATCCTTATGCTTATCATTACCATAGTTCATAGTAATATAATAAGGCAGGTACAACCCCTTCGAAATACCCTTCATATTAATCCACCGATTCACCTTGTTCAGTATCTTCAATGCAAAATAGTCACTCTTCCAGAAAACCCAAATTCTACCACAATCAACAGTGGAACTGTTTGTTTCCAACTCCCAATGAAGCGCTAGCTTTCCCCAATTTTTTTAATCATTTTATTTCTTAAATTTAGTTTCAAAAAAACCAAAAAACCAACATCATGAATTAAACAAAAATCCATAAACTACTTTTGTTTTACCTCATTATTTACACCTCTAAAATTCCACGCAAGTATGTTAATTTTCATCAGGTGGATCAGATAAAATAGAAAATAGATTACCTCCAACTCCACTACTTATGGCTTGGTAAAATTTGAAGACTCTGAAAGACCTGCTCCGAATCTGTGGATATTTATCAGTGCATCTGACCCTCTTTCTTACTTTCAGTAGTCAAAAGAATCTATGATTTCCTCCTAGTCACAGGTGTGAACGAACTCCTCATTCTAATCCAGAATGCTATTTTTCAGCTTTTCCTTTTTGGTTTAATTTCAGTTTTTTTCACTGATGGAGCTTGGACTGGTTTTGTCACTGGCATATACTCTCTCTGACTCCCCCCTATTTGTGTCCTACCTGCCTTATTTGGTGTCCCTTTATTAATGTCTTACTTCCATTTTTGGTAAAAAAAATGAATGTGAAAAAAGATTAAATATATTTTTGTTCACAAACCATTTTTATGCTATTTTGGGACAGTTTTGGTTGGCCCTTTCTTCATGCAAGCAGTTCCAACATGCCCTATCATGGAGCAGAAATTGCATTTGATTGGCATCCACTCACATGCAATTGCCTAACTTTGGATGACATCATTTTCATCTAAATAAGGCATGAAATCGGGTATTTGCTTCTCTATTTCCACACCAACCAAGACTCTGGCATAATTGAATCTCACAACATCTCTGGTAGCTTTATCCAGTTTAAGAGGTACTCCAATAGGACTCAGAATGATACTCAAAATCTTTGGCTTTCAATAAAAAAAACATCCAATTTGGAGAGCTGAAGCTAGACATGAGCTGTTTTAGGCAATCTAGATCCAGGTTTTGAGTCCAATGTTGGATAATAACATGTTTGTTATCAAACAGATTTGTGAGGCAAAACATCAAAATTAATTCATATAAACCAGATTTATATCTAATCCATACTAGTTTAATAACAACTAGTCTAATGCAAAAACAACCCGAAACAACGCCTGAATGCCTAACCTCGAATTTAACGGCTGACATTGGCACTTGCACGACAAATGTGTTATTAAATAGTATTTCATTGAAACCGTGTTATGAATTCAATCTATATGTCTTTCTCTTGTAGGAGAAAGAGTATTTGCAGATAGTATGGCTTATTAGCCTATCATCACAATTATAAAAATTATAATTATAATACCTGAAGGTTATGCACAGTAAGAAGAGAGCTTGTGCGAATGCTTAATTTTATTTACTGAGGATTTACAAAGCTTGGTCTGTTTTGATTCCCTCTTATCTTTTGCAGTTCTTCTACAATAGCCGAGAAATTATAGGGAGGATCAAATCTTGATTTAATCTTTGAAGGAATTTTATTAATTTTCTTTTTTCTTTTTTCTTGAGCTTTTGAATAGAGATTCAAGGAATTTAGCTTTCTGAGTTTTATCTAAGATATTATTCAGGAGTTCAATAATTTCTTCACCATTTAAAACATTAATGTTGAAATTAGAGAATTGTGCTTGGAGTTTATAAAACTCATCATCTGTTTCGTCCTTGTTTTTGATAACCTGACAGTTATCCTTACAAGCACAAGGATTTTCTTATCCTTTTTTAGAAGAAGAATAAATATCCTCATAATTAGAGGAGCTCATAATTTCCTCAGAATGATCAGAATCACCGGAGGAGGTAACCATTTCTAATAATTCATTTTTAATATTCTTATCTATATTGAGAGATATGATTTTATCTTTTTTTTTTCTTTTTTGCATCTATTTGCACAATGCCACCCTTCTCCACAAGTATAGCAACTGGGGATTTTTTCTCTCCTTTAGTGACATAACCTTTTCTTTCATTTCTGGCTCTTTTTTTAGCAGCATATTTTTTATAAGAGTCATATTTATATATTTTTATAATATTCTATTTTATGGAATTTTATTGGTTTTTCTCTTTTTTACCATTGATGATGGTTGATCAAAAGCAAATTGTTGACAAAATTCGCCTAATTGGGGTCTTTTCTAGCAACATATGTTGCTTAATTAGTTTCTCTAATTTCATATCATTAAAAGGGTTAACCCTTCTTCCATGAATTTTCCTATTAATTGACCATAGGAATAAATATCCCATTGGATATGAGAATTTACGGATTCTCTTCTTAAACTTCTCTTAATCCTTTCAGCAAAAAGAGAAGGAAGGCCATCAAGAAATCTAGCCTTCCAGAAACTGCTGTTAGTTTCTGGGAGATTTAAAATCTGCTTAGGAAGACATCCTTATACCATCTAAAAGAGATAAGGGTAGGACACCTATGATTTTGTAACACGGTTCTGATATGATCATAGTTATTAGAGTAATTACCAGTAAAATATTCTAATACTGTTAAAACTAAAGTAAAAACAACATTGGGCTTAGCTTCGTTTCCGTCTTGTTTAATGACACTGAGGATGTAAGCTTTCTGTTCATGGGTAAGATAATTATCCCACCGGGCTTTTAATTGACCAGTGAAACCAGCAATGATAAAAAAATTTATGAAAATTTCTAAAAAATTTAGTGGCAACAACATACATAATCATTTTATGAAAATTTCTAAAAATTTGACCGCCAGCGCTACCGTCGGTATTCCAATCAAAAATTTCGGTACCCGTATAGGTAGTATGATCATTTCTATAAGCATGTTCTTCAACCAAAACATCTATAGGAGTTGGTCTAGGATAGTAATAACTTTCTGAACCTATTCTAGATTTCAAATTACTTTTCATAGAAGCAATTTGTTCTTTCAATGTATTTATCATTCTAATAGTAGAACTGCTAGTCCCAATATTAGGGTTATTAATTTTAAATTCTTTAAATTGGGTAAGAATTTCCTCAAGGTTTTCTAAAGATGAATCATTTTTCTTTTGCAGGTTAATACCATCCATAGAAGGAGATGCTTGGATATTGATTGGAATTTCCAAAGTTTTTTCCTGCTGTAATGTACTAGAATCTTTAATCTTCTGAGTCTTTACAAGAGATCTTAGTTTATCAATTTTTGCATTCAACAAATTCATTTGTTCACCAATAATTTTAAGGTGAATATTTGTATGATTATTTTGTTTAAATAAATTAGTGACATGGTCAATTGTGTGGCCATTGGCAATGGTTTGATATAAAATTTTCATAAAAGGTAGAGCCTGTAAATCATTGTTACTATTATCTTTCTTTTAATAAAGAAAATGGCAAATTCAGAGGATATAAACTCTTAAGGACTTTTTTGGAATCTAAATGCCATTTTTTCAATAATAATTATATTAAGAATGATATAATCCTCTACAAACCATCTAAAAAGATTTTAAAATATTGTTCGGCTTGTATTTCTGTATAAAATTGTTCTCTAATAGAACATGTTTCTTCTTTTGTGAAGAATGAAAAAAATCATTTTCTGAAAAGATCACAGTCTTTACTGTTGAAATCTTCCTTAATGATTTTTCTAAGAACAGATATAGGAGAATAATCTAGAGTTAAACATGGATCTTTGCTCCGATCAATTTTTTCCCATTCTTCCCTATCCATTTTTAAAATAATCAGAATATCTCATTTCACTGGATAATGGATCTATTATTTCTACTGGGATTTGGTTATTACCAATTTTAATTTTATTAATTTCTTCTTCTTAAGATCTTTCAGAAAGAGTTGTGACCATATAAAGATCTTCATTTACTCGAGACATAGATTCTCTAGAAGTGGAACATCTAGTGATATCTTCTAAAGAGGAAATATAGTAATGAGAAGATGTAGATTTGCCTAATTTAGGCACTTCTTTGGAAAACTGGAGATGGATATTTCCATTAGTAGTTTGAACTACCTAGACAATCTGTGTGTCTATCCTTGATTGGACAAGAACAACTTTCTCAATTTTCCAGTCATCGGGATAATCGATTTCATCCCAACTAATAGGCCATCGAGTAATAATCTTAGATCGATTGGCTAAATTGGTTTCTATTAAAAACGTTTGTCTTTTTCTTTTATCAAAAATAATTTTACAATTTGGATTCATAGTATCTAGTACATGAAAATATATTCGATAACAGATACACATGACTTCAGTTTCAGGCATATAATTATATCCATGAGCTTTTACATATAATGTTAAAGCATGTAAAAATATTGGAGTCAGATAAAATACAGTTAAATTGGGTTTGACATCAAAATAAACTGGACCATATGCCAAACTTGACTGTATAGCACCCATTAAAGATTGTCTCGAATCTAGGTTTCTAGCATCCCTTAGGATTGTCATAAAACTTTCAGGGAGACCCTCCATAGTTAAAGGTTTAAAAGCAATTTGCAATAAACCCATATGTAAAAATTTGTAATAAAGTTTTTTATATCTTTCAATAACAATATCAGAAAATAATTTATAGTCTTTTCTTGATTATCCATTTGGATTGATTCTTCAATAATTTTTATAGCATGTCTATTTCTGAAATTTTCAAAAATACCATAGTTATAAATTTGTTTTGTAGAAACTATTGTAATTTTCCATTTATTCAAAGCATCAATCTGTTATGGAAGTTCATATTCTTCCGATCTTGCATTCTTAACATTATGTTTATAATTTTGCTTGAAAATATTCATCTTGCTTTATGATGAATTACACTATCTACAAATACCCTTTAAAACCATGGCTTTAATACCATCTGTGAGGCAAGATATCAAGATTAATTCATATAAACCGAATTTATATCGAATCCATACTTGTTTAATAACTAGTCCAATGCAATATGGCCCAAAACAATGCCCGAAAACCTAACCCCGATTTTAACGCCTGACATGGGCACTTGCATGACAAATGTGTTATTAAATAGTATTTCATTGAAACCGTGTTATGAATTCAATCTATATGTCTTACTCTTGTAGGAGGAAGAGTATTTACAGATAGTATGGCTTATTAGCCTATCATCACAATTATAAAAATTATAATTATAATACCTGAAGGTTATGCACAGTAA
>JAULKM010000013.1:13306105-13317414 GCA_032355605.1 Rubia tinctorum
TGAGCCCTTATAGGCAGCTGGTTGGCCACTATAATAATCCTATCTCTTTGACCTGAAGATGATGAGGGCTCAGAACAAACACTGTCCGAAGCATCATCATCCAGGTCAGACATTATGCCTGCAACAGTCATAATACGAGGAATCCTCCGGCTCATCGTACCGAAAGACGGACCCGGGGCCTCACCGGAGGCCAGCTCTAACAGGTTTGAATATGACCTTGACACCATATCCCCTTTCGCAAACTACAACTACAGCTTTAATTGGGCCTTGACCTCATTTCTCTATACCCAAGCACATACTGACATACATAGATGATAGATGGAAAATCTACCCAAGGCATAACTCAACAACAAAGAGTAAAAGCTTCAAAAAGGGTAACTTGGACCACAAAAAATCTTGGAAAAACACAACTCCTATTTCAAAAGACTGAACATTGCCAGGTTGAACCGGAAAGTACTAAATGAAGATGTAAAGCAAGGATTTATCAAGAGACAAAATTAAACAGTTAAAGGAACAGAATTACCAGGTTTTAGAATCTCAAAAGGCAAAAGGAGAAGACCCTCGAGAAAGAAGAAGACAGCTAAACAAACTGCTGTTATGGTTTTATTTTTTGAAAAAATTATATTAGGTAGAGCTGCCCACACAAAGCTTGTTATATGCATACACCGACTGTCACTGGCTGTTTAATAATAGTACAACTATTTTCATATTTCTCTAGCTTGCAACTAATAATAATTCTCAAATTTTAGCACCTTTGAGGATAAGCATTGGAGAGACGTAGGATGGGGCCCGCATTGCAATGGATAATGTAATAAATTTGCATTGGCACCCTGGTCAATTAATTAAATAGGAATGGAACAAAGGAAAGCACTTTCATAAGTGTCCACTGCTGCCTGCTTTGACCTATCTATGTAGCTAAGCTTTGCCCTTTGGAGAACACAATTTGTATTCCATTTCCACATTAACCAATCATCATTACTTCTTATTACCACTTGCTAAACTTCTTCATTTTATACGACTTTCTATATTAACATAATTTTTTGCGTTTCTTTATCCATGATCACTACCAACACAACGTTCAAGAGCAGGATAAATATGTGGCGGGGTTACAAAAATTTACTAATATTTTCTATATTAGAGGGAGCTCATAATTTCTTTTTCCAAATTTATACCCTATATATTTTCTGTAATTTGCGGCTCGGCGCTCCATCTCTCATGTGGCTCCGCCACTGACAACGTTAGACTATGTTTGGATCCTTTCTAATCCAAAAAGTTATGTATTCCCTGACAGCATCAAGATGACATCGTTTTTTCTTTATTTACATGCAAGCTCTAATTGTAACAGTCTTAGTTAATGTGATGACGAAAATAATAATTATATTTGAAATTGGGTAGCAAGTTTATTGAAAGATAAATAATATAAAAAATTCACAACTTTTCTCTTTGTTCTCCTAGATATTCTCTCAATTAGGAAGCACTATCTTATTATAAAAAATAGTATTTCAATATTGAAATGATGTTATTGTGCAAATATACTTGTAAATCATAAGATATTGGTATAGATTTGATCTTCGCCTCAAGGTCCAGATCCAAGTCCAATCCCAAGCCCAAATTCGCCAGACTGTACTAAGTTTGAGTTTTTTACAGAATGAGGTTACGTCCTCCATGCTCTAGCTACATGATCTCCTCGTTCTCTATGAAGAAACTTCCACTACCTCTAATAAACTAGTGGGGTAACTTCCCTGCACTTAGAATGTGACTTGATCCTGGAAATAGAACGAGATGACATCAGAGACAGAGAAAAGTACATGATATTGACGTATAACCTACGTACTCCACAAGTTCGTTCAAAAACACCAATCCATCACACACAAGGATGGCAGAAAGAAAATTGTGACTTCACATACCCCTAGTAAATCACCAACCTAGCGACACAACCAAAGATTCTATTCCGTCTTCGTTACAATTCACACTCAAACACACCATGTGGAAGAGACTGTAGTTTCGCATAAGCCTGGAAAACCACCAGCCTCGAGAACGTTAACAGACCATCAACCCTCTCTTTGCACAACACACACACACACACAAATAACACAGCACACATCACACACAGGCGGAAAGGAGATTGCGACTTTGCATACGCCTGGAAAACCTTCAGCCTCGTGACACAAACAATCCTTTGTTCCGCCTTCCACACACAAATCACACACGACACACACCAAACACATCCAATCACAAGCATAAATTTCAAAATCATAACCCACATGTAAAAAATAAGTGACGGTCAAGAAAATAAACACCAAGAAGACCTAAGCTTATTATAGAAATGTGATACTGCTTAAACAACCCCGCAACGTACCTTTAAGTAAACCAACCTTGTAGGACTTTGAGGAATAGTTCCTTGATTACGTTTTTTGCACAATCAACTTAAGAGCAATCCTAGTTTACTCTTTTTAATAGCTTAGAATAAGCACCATCGTACCCAGCACAAGTACTAGCCAACACACAACTAAGATTTAAACAGCTAAGATTAAATCTCGAGGTACCAAGGATTACTAGAAAATCCAGTTTACACACAACACATTAGGCACAATCTTACATATTTAGGAAACAGTTCCCACTATCTCCCACATCAGTTAGCCAACGGATCATACTTACCTAATCCACTATCAGCTTAATATATAGGATTTAGTTTACACTAACTACTCAAAAACAACCCTCACAAGATTAGGTTTAAAGGTTTTACAAAATAGGGATACTATCCAAACCTTGATAGAAACCGTTAACCCCTCTTAAGCTAGCAATTAGGACACCACTCATAGTATTAACCAAACCTCATTTAATGATTTAACGTATCAGAAGACAAGGATTCCCATTTTCGACTGACTTTTCTTAAACATCCAGAATAGACAAATACTTAGCTTTGATGTTATAGTTGGCTTAAGAAACAAGATAAATTAGTTAAATTAAGATCACACCTCGTAGGACCACGAGATGTCATCCTCACTTCTAAAAACAATCCAATAAACCATCAAGGTATCATATCTTAAGAACCATAGCAACCAGCTTATTCTAAATATAAAAAACTACATCAATTAGTAAGATTATACCTCGGAGGACCACAGGATTAGTTCATCTACTATCCATAATTTCATAACAAACCCTAAACCATTAAAAAAATTAGCATATTTGGCTGGACCACAGATATACAAGAGGAACCAGACTAACAATGTTCAACATTGAAATTCTTTAATTTCAAAAGAGAATCAAACATCCATCATCAAAAATACAAAATACAAGGAACAAAAGTCCCATCCCATCCCTGGAAGCATACATGATGTGCACCTTTATGCATGCGTTAATAGTTGTTTTTGACACATTTATTATCATTTTTTGTTTGGTTGATTGCTAGTTTTAGGTAGACTTACACGACAAAGGGGTTAGACGGCCATTATTGATGTTCTTGTCTAAATCCTGAGTTTTGTAGACTTAATTGAAGCTAATGTACACTTATATTCACGGGGATCTAGATCTTCCTTTGTGATCTTATTAGTAGGTTGCTCGTGAGTAATGTTTCATCATCTTTTGTAGAAGGCCATCCGCGAGGGTGGTAGAAGATATTTGAAGGTCATTCGCAAGAATGGTAGAAGATATCGAAGGTCATTTGTGCGTATGGTAGTAGATTGAAGGTCATGGACTCCAAAGCATGGTAGTAGATGGAATTGATCCAGGGAAAGGATGATTTAAAGTTCAAGAGGGCCAAGAAAGAAGTGGAGAAATTGTAGTCTGAGAGTTGCACGGAGTTATGGGAACAATCCGAGAAGAATCAGCCTTCGTGAGTGGTACCATTGGATTCATTTTCTCAAGAAATATAAAATAGACTACAAGAACTCTCAAATCATATCATTGGTTCATCCGTAGCGGAGCAAACAAGTTAGCCGACCAAACGGCCGGCACGGTCCATGCACAAAGCCAAGACCATCAGTGCGGGTTGGTGCAAAGTGGCTTGTATGGCCCGTACAAGTTTACATGGGCCATGCAAAGGCCCTTACATGAATTGTGCACTTTGGTGGGGGCCGATTACACAAAGGGTCCAAAAACACTCCCAAACAATTAAATATGGGCACGAGATCTCCATTTTACACGGTCAGTGCCGTTCCAAATCCCAAAAGTTAAGACTAGCCCACGAGGTGTGATAAATAGCATGGGCAGGGATGATTTCTTGACCAAAAAGTCTTTCCAGCCAACGGGCTATTCCAAACGACACTGGGTGCGCAAATTAGAAGTTCCAGATCAAGCACAGCCATGACCCGTGTAGGTCCATGCGCCCCCGCCTTGCACGAGGTTGCACAGCCCGTGTCAGTCCATGCAGCCAGCCATGCAGGAGGCTGCACGGACCATTTCATGGCGTACGAGCCTTTTTGGACAAGCCTGCACGGACCGTGTCGTCTGCCACTGGCCGCGCAAATTGCGGCTGCTAGGGTTTTTGGCCATTTTTTAAATCTTTTTCTATGGCCCAATTCCCTATTAATATTAATATGGACCTTTGTCTACTAGGGTTTGAGTTTATGTCCATTTTTTCATCTTCAAGAGTAGGCCAGAGAGAGAAAATACTCTTCCTTCTCTCTATGTTCTTTTTATTTCTTCTCTTTATTTTTGTTTTGCCCAAAAGTGTTGAATCCAATGAAATACTTGGGTTCAATATGTAAGCCCCTAAGCTTACATATTGGCTTGTTTCTTCATAATCTTGTGAATTGCATGATTGTAACACCTAGTTAGCACTCACCGTAGTCTACTTTCATGTTGATGCACTATTGATACCCCCAGGAAACGAAACCTAGATGCGCTTGGGGTAACGATAGGTCCGGATCCAAGTGTGTGTGTATGTGTGTGCACGTCGGTTGCCGAGTTAATGTTACGATTGACCATACACTAGTAAGCTAGAAAGTTGGTCCGAAGGGTTACGGGTAGAGATAGCTAAAGTAACAAACTAGGATTATCTTTGTGATCCTCGAGCCATCGATGAGATTCCTACTTCCTTTGCATCTGTAAGCCTAGGGGTAGAGCGTTCATAGTATTCCGCCTAGGACTTAATCACACGGGGAGAATCGGACATGTGCAATAAGTCATTGCCGTTGTTACACTCTCTTAGTTTCGGAGTAGAGACCGATAGAAGATTTTATACGGACACCCTTATGTGACAAATAGGGGGAAGTTTTGACCATCGTCTGCACTATGTATCACAAACACTAGAATAGATTCACAGTTCTTGTATGTGATGAAATCAAGGATCTAAATGACATTAATCATGTTATGCAAATATTCTCCAAGTGCTAGTAAATATAATTTATTCTCATGATCAATTTCATGTTAGTAGTTGTTAGCAAACCCCTCCCAATGCTTGTCTTACCAACATTGATTATTCCTAACACGTGATCAAATTTACGACTCGATCACGGTTATGTGTAGTTGATTATTAGATTCCTAACATCTTTGTGGACGACCCCGCTACTTGCCGCTATCTACCAATTTTGCTAGTATAGTAGTAGGAATATGAGCACCAACACAAATTCTATCTTTGATAGCGTCCTCCTCTCAATTTAATTAGTGGATCTCCCGTGATTTATTAGCGATGCTGGAAGGGGGCAGGTCAATAGCCATACTTCCCAAAATACAGAGGTTAGGTCACCCTAAAACCCACCCCTAGAACTAAACTATGAATCACTATGAACATTCTCATATTCACTGAACCTACTCTCTCCTAAAGTGCCCAACTCTTGACGAAGAGCCAATATTAGATAATTACTTTCTTTGCAGAAAGAGCGCAACTCTCCAATTCCAACTCTAGCCCAGCTAATTTAGGAGAAACATCACTAAGTCCCCATCAACATTATATTTGTGTTTCAAATCGTTGCTTATGGGATGATTGTCCAAAATATCTACTCCTTGACAAGGAATAACACTCTCTCCCAAACTTAAAAACACACTCGCTAAAACTGGCAAACAATATCGCAGTGGGTTCGAGGTCATGTGTGGTAGTTCTTACCAAGGGTTTCATCTAGTTTACACCAACATGAAGCCGTCAAGAGTCTCTCAAGAAAATCAAAATTTGAGTCATTTCCCTTCTTGATATGGGATACGACCAAGGATCGTTTATACTACCTTCCGCCCGATTGCATTGCCTCATGGATGGACATGAAGTGGATATTCCTCAAGAAATACTTTCCAGCTTCTATGTCATCGGGTCTAAAGAAGTAGCTCTCCAATATATCCCAGTTCTCAAATGAATCCTTTTACGAGAATTGGGAAAGATTCAAGAGGCTATTGGCGAGCTGTCTGTATCATTCGTTCAAGAAGGGTGATTTAGTATACAACTTCTTCGAGGGGCTATGCGATGATAACCTGAGAATGGTGAATACCGCATGCAATGATTCTATCTCCAAGAGGAGTTCAAAGAATGGGATAGCACTTTTTGAATAAATGACCAATAGAACGAGAAAATTTAGCACTAGATCTTGAGTGAAGACAGTGGATGATCCAGCTCAATCTCCCAAGATAGAAGAGTAAGTCCAAGTGCTTGCTTCTATGATGAAGGAAATCATGAAGGGGAGAGTTCACCAAGTCAAAGTTTATGGCATTTGTAGTATCGATCATCACACCGACACTTATCCAAAAGTTGTGGAAGACTTGGAAGAAGTGAAGGCATTGAACTTCAATGGTGGAAATAGGAAACAATTTGGTTTGGAACAACAACAACAAGGGTTCCGGGGGAACCAGGGAGGTGAAAGGAAAGACCCCTATGTGAATACCTTTAACTATAGGTACCGCAATCACCTCAACTTCCGTTGGCGTGAGGAGAATTAAGTTCAAGGCTACAATCGAGGCGGACAAGCTCCACCTCAACCCTATCTAAGAGGCGAAAGACCTTCTAATAATAACGCCTCACTCTACAAGTTAGATCAAGAATAAATATTGGTGGTTGTATACTAATTGTCTAAAAAACAAGATATTTTTGCATAGCACACAAGGCGTGAGATTGAAGATCTTGGAACTAGGGCTTTTCAAGCATAAAAAACCTTAAAATATAAGTCGGGAAACTCGCCACCTTGGTGAGCCGACTTGAGGGCAACGAGTCTAGCAAACTTTCTTCCCAACCAGAGATCCATCTTAGAAATGTGAGCGCTTTGAAGCTAAGAAGCGGGAAGGAGGTGCGTGAGCCCGAGAAGGAAATCTTGCAAGAAGATGACTTGATTGTGGAAAGCAACAAGACCAACTTTGAGGAGCGTGGGATAATTGTAGAGGAGGATCCCATCAAAGAGCTTATTACACCCGATGTGAGAGTGAATCCCTTACCACCTTTCCCTAGTTCACTTAGGAGAAGGCTGAAAGTGGCAACCACAGATGAACACATTCGTAAGATCTTCGAGAAGGTTGAGGTTAGCATTCCACTTTTGTATTTGAATGAGCATGTTCCTTCTTATGCTAAATTCTTTAAAGTTGCATGCACTAAGAAGAGGAACAAATCAATTAGGAAAGTGGGAAAATTGAAAATAGGGGGAGTATCTACTTTTAATCATAGAAACTTGCCTAAGAAATGTGATGACCCCGTTATGTTTTCAATTCCTATCTCCTTAGGTTGAAATGAAAATGTTATGATTGACTTAGGAGCATCTATCAATGTGATCCCCTCTCGCCTTTATGAAAACTTAGACATAAGTGAGCTTAAGGAAACTAGAGTAATTGTCCAATTATTTTATCACTCCCAAGCTAGCCCTCAAGGTTTAGTTAAGGACGTGATGATTATAGTAGGCAATTTAGTGTTTCTGATGGACTTCTATGTCCTGGACGCTGGGCACAATGGTGGTGCACACTTAATTTTACTGGGGAGACATTTTCTTAAAACGTCAAGGATAAAGATAGATGTTCATTTTGGAACACTAACCCTAGAGGATGACATTGGTAAGGTGAGATTTGATATTTATAAGTCTCAGTGTGATTAACCTATTCCCTCTCTTGTGTGGAATGACATAACTTTGTGTGACGAACTTGCTCAATGTGAAAACTCTTGCATGATTGATAATTATGATTGCCTTGATGAGAATGAATATGATCACATAGATGATGATATTCTTGATGATTATATGAGTGATAAAAGAAATCCTTCCTTGCGCTTCAATTGTGATGATAATGTCGATGAGACTTAAGCTTTGCATGATGTTAGTGATGACTTGTGTATCTTGGATTGTTTTTCTAAGCTCACTAACATCCAAAGGTTAGTGGAGAGTGACGAGGACATAAATCATCCTCGACCACCTCCTAAACCCAATGAAATAGCCAAGGACTCGACATTAGCCAGACATGGATATTCACTCTATGGTGAGCAAAGCGCTTAAAGGTAGGGATGGAAATTTGTGGAGACCCTTCCACCCGCAGACCCAATGGCAGATTATTTTTTATTAAAATGCATGAAGAAATAAGTCCTGAGGATGGCAATAAAAATACGATGCTCTTTATTTCTTTGTTTTTTTTATATCTTTTTGTAGATAGATTTTGCATATTTTTGTGTGTGACAAGGGATCTTGGGATGAAAATCTTATTGATTGATAAATTTTGAGTTTGAATCTCGTGCTTTGTGGTTGGAAGGAAATAGGACTTGTTGGGTGACCGTTTTTCCTAAAAAGGAGGAACTAGGGATAAAGGGCCCTGTTTACTGCCATCATCGTGCTAGACTCCCTTGGCACGAGGCACGCTCATGTTAGGCCCCCTTGGCACGAGGAAGGCTCGTGTTAGGCCCCCTCAGCATGAAGGTAGCCTCGTGTCAGGACCTCTCAACATGAGGCTCCACGTGTCAATGCCTCATGTGAAGCTGTAGTTGGGTCAAAATGCAGATTTTTGAAAAATTGAAATTTCAAGCCAAAACATGCATTTTGGTCCATTAATTCAGCCAATCCTTTATTCCCTAGGATGATTGATGTAAATAGTACTATACTAAACATCACCACCTCCCTTAGGCATTAATAAATTGGTACTATTGTCCCCTAGATTTTCTATTTTCAAAAATATCATTCTTATCTCTTTTGTACTTCCCTCCTAAATAACCTTCTTTTAGAGGAGAATAATTGCATAAAATAAGAATTCATAGTACATTTTCCTACCCACAAGAATCATTTACCTCATTCAATTGGCTCAAGAACACTCACTCTCACTTCACCTTGGTAAAACTCGAAAAAGTGAAGCTTTTTCTCTCAAAGAATTAGCATTTTTTACTTCTTCTTGTGTGGATTTTTCAACTCTCAACTTCAAGTTTCAGGTAATCCTTTGAACTCTATGTTTTCTTGCTTTAGTTAGCATTATGATGTTGTGTTTAAGAGTTTGAATCTCGAAAAAAAATTGATGTGCTTTTGGGGAATTATTTGGGTTATATGAATGACCTTGTATTGAACTAAGTGTGGGGAAGTATATGTTCTTGTGCTTTGATGATATGATCTTCATTGGTTGTGGTGGTTTAGGAGGAATATTCTTGATTGCATGATCTTATTGATGGGATGCTATGATTTGTCATAATTTTGTTGTTTAGGGAGAATGATTCTTGATTAGATAGCCTTTATGTTGAGATGAAATGATTTTGAATGTGTTGGATTTTTAGAAAGAGTTTTCTTCTTAAATGATACTTGATGCATGGATTTGTATATTCTTTCATTATCACCTTCTTCTTGTTGTGATATAATGGCTTCAAAGAGAAGTAGGATGGAAAACGGAACATCTTCCTGGGCCGACAAAGGCAAGAAGTCGGCCAAGGTTGGGAGACGAGAGCCAACAACATCCCTTCCTCTCAACCCCATCTTTGTTGTTGAGGAGTTCATGGGATTGACCATCATTTCCGAGAGTGCGGACTAAATATGGAGATACTTGAATATCCTAAAGAGCACTATATTGGAGACGAAGTTTTAGACCTTTGGAGCTCTAGGTCTACTTGAGCTCATCACTTTTTCTAAGCCGAATTGGCCTAGAGGGCTTCTTAGACAAGAATTCCAAGACTTGCATAAGGTGGACTTTGGAGTTTTTGGTGACCTTAGAGAAAGCAACGGACAAAGATGGGAGGAGGGTCATCCATTTCCACTTGGATGACAAGGAGTAAACTATGTCACATTGGGACATTGCCCAAGCATTCAGGTGAAAAGTAAGGGAAAGATATTCTAAGAACACACAGGCAAGTCCTTCCATTTTCATTGAGCAATTTTTGGAGGATTCTTTTGGGCCTAGAGAGGAATCATCTATGCAAGAGTACTGCAATAGTCCATCCGACATTGCGGTACGTCCAACAACTCTTGTCCATGGGGATATTCTGTCACAGAGAGATCTCACAGTGCCCCGGTTGAAATGTCCAAGTTATTTGGGTGATGACTTTAGAGGGGAATTTCTACCACACACATGGTTAGAGCTTTCGTGGAAGAATGCTTGGCCGCATTAAACAAGAAATATGGAAAGATACAAATTGGAGGTATGGTCGGAGTCTTAGCCCAATACTTGGGGCATTCGGTTCCATCTTCATTCACATTGGCGAACTTAGGTCGTCCGGGGACGCAGTATACTATGGAAAGATTAGCACGGGCTTCGATGATTGCTACCAAAAACTTGGAAGAACTATTCATGTGGTTGTACGGTGGCTCCACAATTTGCAGTTTCATGATCCTTCAACAATCAGAGTGCACCGCTATCAACCAAGAAATTGTATTTGAGGACTTATTTATAGCACCCAATTTGCAGTTTGAGAAAGACTTATGCAGAGTCTTATCAACCTTGGACATAGACATTGGGGAGGAAGATGGTGGGACTCTATCAAGGGCACCACCTAGTCGCACTCACTTACCCGCAGACTTCCTCAACCAACTGTGCACTTTTGGGGAACAACTTGCGAGTTATAACCAAATTGTGCAAGAGGTCGGTTATACGCTAGGGAGGATAAGTTTTCAATTGGAGAAGTTCGGGACTACTTTAGACTCTATGGAGGGCACCATGTGATTCTGGGGATCTAGGTTGGACTTCATCGAGCAAGAAGTGAAGGAGGAGTTCGTTATTGCGGATGGGAGAAAGCATGTCCAAGTGAAAGCTATCGAGCAATTGATTGAGAGATTCCATATCTCGAGGCTTGATGGTTTTTGGGACGTTATTCCCATCAAGAGGCAGGAAATAAGGCATGAAGGAAGAAGGAGGATGTGCGAGGTGGATTCAATCATAGGTGGATTCAAACGACGTTGGGGTTGTCGCACGGGTTTTGTATCATCTTCTAACAAGATTCGGTGCATGCA
>JAULKM010000013.1:13362226-13377944 GCA_032355605.1 Rubia tinctorum
AACTACTACACGTTGCATAATAAAACTTTAATATTGCAACAAAAACCTTTTATCTTTTATTATTATAATTAAACCTCGTCTTTCCATAAGCCTATGGAAAGACCGTCTTTCCCAAGACTTTGCCATTAAAACATATGATAAAATTATTTTGTAATATAATGAAAGATTAAGAAACTAAAAAATTTAAGTACATCAAGATAAAAGGAAAAATAAAAATAAATTATAGAGTAATTTTTTGGAGAAAATATCCCGTACCAACTATAAATTACAATGTAACAACTAAAAAATAAAACAAACATTAGAGTTGCTCTCAGTAGCTCAAGTTGTATAATAAACTTGCATGTATTAATTGCTTGTTTAACTTTCTTTATTTAAATTCACATGTTATAATTAATATACGTTCAACAATATTTTCTTTAAAAGTTCTACTTTCTTGATTTATAAAGTTTTATTTTAAACCGACTAACCGTTGAAGTGATAATTTTATAATAAGTATGATTGATTAATAAGATAATTTGATATTTATTTTTACCTATTAAAATGAAATACCTAAAATTATGAAAGCTTCTTCAAATTAATTTCACATATAAATAATTACAATCCAAACTTAAAATTTTAAATATTTTAATCTGGATAATTTAAAGCCTACTCTAATATCTATATATTCGATGTTGGAAATTTTAATATTTCGTGTTCGAGTATCAATAAATGTTTCTAATATTGTATTGAGAATCAATTTTGGGATATAATATTTGAGATGATTTCATGTTAGGATGGTTAAACTTTAGACATGAGATTTTATGTATTTCTAGCTCTATTTTAGTTTCATTGACCTATTTCAAATAATTTTACAAGGGCTTATATAGAATATATTTACAATGACATATTTCTAATATTTTTTCAAAGACTGTTTTGTTCAATTTTCCCCCATTATTTTCCCGCCAGCTACAATTTGCAAAAAAAAATCTAATAAATAAATAAATAATATTTTTAAAATGCAAAAATAATATGGTCACCCAACTGAAAATCATGAACATCATTACAACAAGCAAAATATCAACAGAAAATTATAAAATATTGACTTAAAAATTGCAGCGAAAAATATATAAAAATCAAATAAAAACAATAAAAAAAATGAAAAAAATATCGACTACAACTAACAAAACATCATCAACTGAAAATTATAAACATCATAAATTTAATATCTAAAAACATCTACAATCATAAACAGAAAATCATTTAAAAAATCAACAAAGTTTAAAAAATCAATTTTTTTAAAAAACTACAAACATCAATCTATATCATCCAAAAGACCCAAAATCTAAAAATATCAATTACTATTACCTAAACTTCACCCGAAAAATGAAAAACGTCAACATGCGAAAAAGAACACTACAAAACATCAATTCCTATCACCCAAAACTCACTTAGAAAATGAACATGAGAGAAATAAAACTAAAAATATCAACCCATATAACCCAAAAAACTTAAAAAAATCGACTCATGTCAACTAAAACTCACCCAAAAACTTAAAAATATCAACATGTGAGGGGAAAAAAAGTAAAAACATCAATAGAAAAGTTACGGTAGCACAAGATTATATAAACTATTCACTATGAAAATCATAAAAAATCAACAATTTTTATTTTAAAAAACAACTAAAAATATCAACTTATACCACCCAAAAACTACAAACATCAACTCCTAACACCTAAACCTCTATCGGAAAATGAAAAAATCAACATGAGAAAAAAGACACTACAAACATCAACTCATATCACCTATACCTCACTTAAAAAATGAAAAACATCAACATGAGAAAAATGACACTATAAACATCAACCCCTATCACCTAAACCTCAACCTGAAAATGAAAAATATCAACATGAGTTTTTTTTAAAATGCAAATATCAATCCATATCGCCCAAATAAACTACAAAACATCAACTCATATAAAATAAACCTCATCAATATAATGAAAAATATCAATAGCAGAAGCTCAGCCGTCAGCCTCTTGCACTGTTGTCGTCGTCCGCCTCTGCCCCTGCCTCCGTCCTTGCCTCCGTCGTCGTTATCGGCGTCCACCTCCGCAGGCAGTCATTAATCTATCGCGTGTTTGCACGCGCGAGTCATCCCATCCTTTTGGCACGTGCATCTCAGCACCGTTCTTCTTCAACCTCATCGCCGTCGCCACTGCCTCATCGCCATCGCCATCGCCTCATCATCGTCGTCGTCGACATCGCCGATTGAATTTGCAAACCCTAGCGTCCTGCTGCAAAGTCCTACCTCTGCAAACTGTTTGTCGTTCACCTCATCACCGTTCGACTCTGGTAACTTCGATCGCACCGCCTTCGATCAGAATGCCCTATGCCGCCGAAAAATATCAATCGATCGAGATCGTAGGAGCTCAACTCCTGCGAAACTTCGATCTCTATCTAGATCACCACTACGGAGCGAACCAGAAGAAGAAGCGCGACAGAAGAAAAAGAATCACGGTGGAAGAGCGTTGACATTTGGCGGCGGTTACAAGTTTCCGATCGGAAAAAAATGAAAATTCTGATTTGTTGTGTGTGATATATAGAGCATTTTGGTAATTGTACAGTAGGTCTCTAAATTTATTATCATATATAAAAAAATCATGCTAAATGAAACTTACAATAATTGTACAGTAAATCCTATATAAGTTTAGCATGTATAAAACAAGAGTCTGTCTCTTGAAAGACGGTATTTCCATAAGTTATGGAAAGACCAATGTTTAAACTGTAAATTTGAAGAAATCAAAATAAACTTTTCGGGTTATATTAATCGGGTTATAAACCTATCATTCATAAATGTTGTATACTAAAATTTTAATATTACAACTAAAACTTTTTACCTTTCTATAATTTCAATTCAACCCCGTCTTTCCCAATACTTTGCCCATAAAACAATACTTGTCATAATATTTTGCGTCAAATAGAAGAATAAACATTTTAAAGAGACCTAATTCTGAGAGGAGCATTGAGCTAACATTTTGTTAAAAACTGAGCCCGGGCCGGATCAAATTCCACTCTAAGATCGTGTACAATGTTAAAACCGCTTCGAATCCACTTTTGCAGTTTCAATTAATAAAATAATCAATATATCTCTTCCACTTCAACAATTGATCCCACAATTAAATTACTTCATTTTTCTTTTCACAATGGTTGAACCCACTTTGAAATCACTCCATGGACTCCACTTGACTCTCTCTGTCCTACTCATTAATTTTTCTCTTAATATTTAATTTAAATAAATTCAAAAAAAAATTGAAATGTGAGATTTATAATACACATATAATTTTTGAATTGGATTTCATTCTTTAAATTTTTATTTTTAAAATTAATTTCAATTTTTAAAATTTATTTTATGAACCATAATTAAAAAGAACCATATATATTTTCAAAAAACGTAATTTCAATTTTTAAAAAGAGCCAAAATGTAATTTCAATATTTTAAAAAAAATCAGAATTTTCAAAGATATTTTTCAATTTTTAAATTACAGAAATTAATTTTTAATTAAAAAAAAATCTACTTTTCTTTAAGAAAATTAGTTAGGACCCGTGACACAAAATGATGAGCCACTTGGCCCAAGCAGGGGTTACCACGTGGCAGACTAGACCAAAAAAATGTGCAGGCCTAGCACCATATGCTCCTGCCATTTTGTTCGCGTCAGCGCGGACTGTGTTGTTTGAGCCGGAAGGAAGGGCTGAATCAATGCAGCCTGCTCTGAGCACCCACAGTGAAAGTTTCTGATCTCGGTTTCGTCTTAATATAAAATTAAGCCCGATTTGAGCTCTCCACTGCACATGCTCTATACCCAAAAAGTGAAACTAAACTAGACCGTTCCTTTGGAAGACAATCCAACGGATTTCCAGGATACACGTCATCGATCTTGAACCCATTTTACTTCTGGCGGGTTCTGTCGAAATCTGAAATCTAGAAAAGAAAAAATGGCGCCCCAAATACTTTCATTTCAGGTTTTCATTTTGGCGGGTTTTTCTCAATTCTCATCCCTAATTTATCATACTCCTAAACCTTCCAATCCCACACTTCAGATAATCATTTCGAGATTTACTCTCACAAAAGATTAGCACAATGGCTGGTGGAAGCAAAGCATCGAAGTCATCCAACCCGACCCAGATCCGGAAGCGGGTGGAGGTGGTGGACGATTCGACCACAAACGCCGCTTCTCTGAAAAGGGCTAGGAATGGAAGCGCTTTCGCCAAATGGTGCGTGTTTGTATGTTCTTCACTTTTTCCTTTTTGTTGCGAATGTATTTTGTGCTCATTTAATTTGCTTATGGTTTTCCAGTGGGGAGTGCGGCAAGGATGTGGCGGTGACCTTGATCAGCTTTCACGACTGCAGCCTTGATGCTAAGATCAAGATGAATCTTGGTATGATTAATTTCCATTTCCCCTTTTTTTATCGAATGATATTGTGACATTCCTGTAGTTACATATATGTTTCCGATTGTTGTGTAGAGGCTCATGTGGTGGAGCAGCCCACTGAAATCAAGCCAAAGTAAGTTTGTTAGCTTGTTACTAATTTGTTGGGTTCTCCGTTTTGTTACTTGTTTAATTGATGGTGATTATGTGCAGGAAGAAGGCTAAATCTGATGAACCTAAGCCCGCTAGGGTAAGGAAAGCTAAGAACCCTAATGCGCGGAAGAGGCCTCCCACTGCTTTCTTCATCTTCATGTAATGTTCTGATTGTGATTAAGGGTATGTGTGTTTTTATTTTAGTGTTTATTGTTAATGGAGTTTTGGGTGAATTGTTTTAGGGATGACTTCAGAAAGTCTTTCAAGGCAGAGAATCCTGATAACAAGAGTGTTGCTGTGGTATGTAGACCTATAGGCCTATGATTTCTACCTAGTTGGTTGTAGAAGGCTTGAATTGATAGTCATCTTTGACATGGTGTTTCGATGATTGATTTGCTTAGGTGGGCAAGGCAGGTGGTGAACAATGGAAATCAATGACTGAAGACGTGAGTTCTTGTACTATAGTTTGATGCAGTAGTTCACAATTGTGTTTGATGGCCTTGCTTACTATTTTTGATTGTTTCATCAGGAGAAACAAGCTTATAGAGACAAGGCTGCTGAGCTGAAGGCTGAGTACGAAAAGGCCTTGGAGTCCGATGAGAAAGATGGTGCTGCTGAAAATGGAGACGTGAGTTCTAAATTCGCCATTTTCTGCTTCATTACGTGGGTTTGTTTGGTAATGGAACTAATGGTGATATCTTTGTTCAGGACAGGATGAAGAAGTCAAAGAAGATGCCGATGATGTTGAGAAGAAACTCAAGGAGGAGCTCGAAGATGATGACGCGTAATGTTTTAGATTTTGCATTCCATTAGGTTTCATGTAAATCTTGCTTTGTATTAGTTGACTACGATGGTAGCCTCTATAGCTCGTTCCAACTTCAAAGGGTTTGTTGAAGTGGTCTGTTTTTTTTGCTGTCTGTCATGTAATGGATTGGTAGAGCATTGTTTTGATGCGTCAATTTGCTGAATCCATGCATTATTTCAGAGATATGGCATGCAAGAAATGAGCGAATGGACTCTTCTTCTATTGAGTAACATGTAATAGCAATTATCTACAATTACAGTGAGTGAATGAGCTGTTCCTACATAAAACAGGAATATCAGATTTTCAATTGTTTTTATGATAAAGTGTCAACAGTAGAGTGTCGAATCGTAAACCATATCGGTACAGTTGCAAATACAATATCCGAAGAAAAGTCGATTGTCCGTCTAAGGATCTTCATCAAAACTTCATTAAAGGTTCTATTGGATTTCATCCTTGGAATTGTTGTGGTTATCTTCGAAACCTAAGAGCACATGCAGTGGTGTAGTCTAATTTTATGCTACTCATCCCACTATTTTCTTTTGAAATCCTTATTTTTCAGCTTTTAACGAGAATCATTTAACTTGCCCCGTCATCAAATCCCATACACATTATTATTTTTTATCTAAATAATTTTATATATGCTACTCATTATTTGTAATTTTTAAATTATATTAAAAAGTTAATAAATACCACATAATTTTGGTTTGAACCGTCTCTTGAAAGATTGTTTTTCCATAAGTAATGGAAAGATCAAAGTTTAAAGTGCAAATTAGAAGAAATCAAGATAAAATTTTCGGGTTGCATGAATCGAGTTATAAATTTTATAACTACTATACATTGCATAGTAAATGTTTAATATTGCAACTAAGACTTTTTACCTTTTATTATTCTAATTAAACTCCGTTTTTCCATAGGTTTATGGAAAAATGGTATTTCCAAAGATTTTGCCTTTTGATTTTGTAACTGATTTTTTTTTTAAATTTTGATTTTGTTGAGATGATGTAAGTGAAGCTTAATTTTTAAAAAAAAAAAATCAAACTCGACATTTTGGGAGATTGTTGTAACGATGGGAATAGAGGCATAATTTTGCTCTATAGAAATTTAAGATCGTGAACTCTTCTTTTTCCCATTTTTCTTAATATATATGTATATATAATTGTGATCATGTGAGAACACCTATATTAGGTACATTCACTTTTGTGAGAGCAAATTTTGATAATTGATTTAACTGCATCAACGATTCAGATTTAAGGAGAAAATATAACATTAAAGCTAATTAATGGGACATTCATGGATATTCTTCGGGTCAAAAGGCTACTCATTCGAATCCCGATTCAAAATTTACGTTTTGCTGGATTGCTCTTTCCATCTCGTTGTTCGGGATTATTCCACATTCTGACTGTTCTCCAAGATTCTGCCATGGCGTTCTTCATGATGGAAACGAACTACGTATCCGATTATTCTGGCTAAATTCTATCAAGATTTCAATAAGGTTTGTTTGAATTTATAGGTTTGAAGTTTGTTTTTCGGTGTTTCTCAATTAGGGGTTTTTTCAGCGATTCTCTTCAAATTTACTTTTTATAAGGAATTCGAGTATTATGAGCTTCACCGAGAAGGCCTACAGATTGAGTCTTGATCCACCGCCACCTGTACATCTATCACTTCATCAATGAAGCAGTCGAAACAAATTTCCTAGCTCTTAACAACATTGAGGTAAAAATTATAATTGTGATATAATCGAGGTTGAATTACAAATCCCCAACTCTCCACTATATCATGATCGATGTGCTTGTGTTTTGAATGAGAGCAATCCGATGAGTAATCCTTTTTCTTGACATTGATAATGCTATCATGGTTGGAGATGCAAAGCGTCTGGATGCCATCCGGTCCAACTTGCTAGACAAGGCTGAGCTTATTGAGCTATTAGGGGAGGAATAAAAAAGATTATAAATTTCAGTTTGAAGCTAGTGTTTGTAATATTTTTAATTTTTGGTTGGAAATTTGGTGATGCTGATGCTGATATTGTTCTCAAACTTCTTCTGTTGCGTGTAAATTTAATTTTTTTTGCCAAAATTATTTAGCTTGTGATGCGTAATTTGTTATTCACTATTGCTTTCGGTGTGTTTAACTTGAAAAGTTGAAATTGATTCTTATGACAAAGGTTGTAGCTAGGCTTGGATGGTTAATGTTTAAGCCTTCTTCTACTTTGAAGTAGGTTTGGATGGTGCAAGCAATGGTTTAGAATACAACTCCTAGGTGTTTAAATCATTGCTTGCAAGTGTTTCAAATGTAATATTTAAATGCTTCTTTTATAACTTGTACGTGCTATGAAAACAACTTGGTGCTTAGACTACAACTCGTAGGTGCTTCAACCAGTACTTGTAAGTAGTTCAATTGTAATCTATAGGTGTTTCTTTTAAAACTTGTACGTGCTACGAAAATAACTTGGTGCTTAAAGTATAACTCGTAGGTGTTTAAATCATTGCTGATAAATGCTTCAAATGTAATCTATATGTGCTTCTTTTATAGCTTGTTCATGCTACGAAAATAACTTGGTGTTTAGAGTACAACTCGTAGGTGCTTAAACCATTGCTTGTAAGTGTTTCAAATGTAATCTATATGTGCTTCTTTTATAACTTGTACGTGCTACGAAAATAACTTGTTGCTTAGAGTACAACTCGTAGGTGCTTAAACCAGTACTTGTAAGTGCTTCAAATGTAATCTATAGGTGCTTCTTTTATAATTTGTACGTGGTACGAAAATAATTTCGTGCTTAGAGAACAACTCATAGGTGCTCTAACTATTGCTTGTAAGTGTTTCGAATAAACCTATATGTATTTCTTTTATAACTTGTGTGTACTACAAAACAACGTGGTGCTTAGAGTGCAGCTTCTAAATGTAACATGTAGATGTTTCTTTTATGACTTGTGTGTGCTATGAAGATAACATGGTGCTTAAAGTACGACTCATAGTTGCTTCCGCTACCACTTGTAAGTGCTTCAAATGTAATTTGTTGGTGCTTCTTTTATAACTTGTATGTGCTACAAAAATAATTTGGTGCTTAAAGTATAACTCGTAAGTGCTCTAATTATTGCTTGTAAGTGCTTCAAATAGACCTATATGTACTTCTTTTATAACTTGTGTGTACTACAAAACAACGTGGTGCTTAGAGTGCAACTTCTAAATGTAACATGTAGGTGCTTCTTTTATGTATTGTGTGTGCTATGAAGACAACTTGGTGCTTAAAGTACGACTCATAGGTGCTTCAGCTACCACTTGTAAGTGCTTCAAATATAATATGTATGTGCTTCTTTTATAACTTGTATGTGTTACGAAAACAATTTGGTGCTTAAAGTGCAACTTGTAGGTGCTTTAAATATTGCTTGTAAGTGCTTCGAATAGACCTATATGTGCTTCTTTTATAACTTTTGTGTATTATAAAACAACGTGGTGCTTAGAGTGCACCTTCTAAATGTAACATGTAGGTACTTCTTTTATGACTTGTGTGTGCAATGAATACAACTTGGTGTTTAAAGTACGACTCATAGGTGCTTTAACTACCACTTGTAAGTGCTTCAAATTTAATCTGTAGGTGCTTCTTTTATAACTTGTATGTGCTACGAAAACAACTTGTTGATTAAAGTACAAATCGTAAGTGCTTTAACTATTGCTTGTAAATGCTTCGAATAGACCTATATGTACTTCTTTTATAACTTGTATGTACTACAAAACAACGTGATGCTTAGAGTAAAACTTCTAAATGTAACATGTAGAAGCTTCTTTTATGATTTGTGTGTGCTATGAAGACAACTTGATGTTTAAAGTACGACTCATAAGTGCTTCAACTACCACTTGTATATGCTTCAAATGTAATATGTATGTGCTTCTTTTATAACTTGTGTGTGCTACGAACACAACTTGGTACTTAAAGTACAACTCGTAGGTTCTTTAATTATTTTTTGTAAGTGCTTCGAATAGTCGACCTATATGTACTTCTTTTATAACTTGTGTGTACTACAAAATAACGAGGTGCTTAGAGTGAAACTCTAGGTACTGCAACAAGTGGTTGTAAGTGTTTTAAATGTAACATGTAAGTGGTTGTGTTATAAATTATGTGTTATAAAGATAATTTGGTACTTAAAGTATAACTAGCAAGTGCCCATTTAAAAAATAAGCCAAATTTCCTTGAACTCAACGACAGACGCGTACTCGCTTTTCTTGTTCCTCAAGTACTCCGGAGTATTACTCAGCGCTTTCACCAAGCGCCCTTCACCATTTGGTTGGGTTTCTTGACCCATTCGCAGCAAAAATCTAAGTACTAAGAAAGTAGCCATTACTAAAGGCTCAATCTCAATGAATCAACCCCTTCAATCCCATCCAAGTGGTGACGAAATTCAGGGCATATGCATGCACTGCCAGCATAGGCATTGTCCACATCGATATGTGATTATTTTTCTCTGCTTTGTTGATTGGAAATGTGCAGGTAACTCTACCATATATATTCATGCATTGAGTAAAACGATGGTCATTTATACCATCATATTCCACTACTCTCTCCGTTCCAGCCTATTTTGCACAGTTTTTTTCTGTCCCAAAAAATTCTGAACACTTTTCATTTTAAGAAATAACTAACCTACCAAAAGACATAAGAACCCTTAAACAACTAAAAATTTACAAACCCTGTCACCTTTCCCAACCCACCCACGTGACTCTCCACCTACCTGCCCCCTCTTCTCCATTATTTTTCTCTGAACTTTTAACCCTCTCAAACCTGCCGCCCAAACCCTCTTCTTCATTCTTTTTCTCTAAACTTCTAACACTATTCCACATCGCCGCCCAAGCCACCTTCTTCCAGTGCTGCGTGTCGCCGGAGATAGAGAGCTGATAGAATCCAGAGCTTGAGGGTCGACAGATGCCAGAACTTGAGGACTGATTGAAGATCATCGGAGCTTGGTTGTGGTGCTGCTTGAGTGCCAATTGAAGATCTCCAGAGCGGTGGTGCTGGGAGGAGATATGAAATTTAGATTTTGGCGGCAGTGGTGTTGTGGGATGTGGAGGAGGAAGGCGGAAAGGCAGAAGGTAGAGGAGGAAGGCAGAGAGGCGTGGCGGGAGGGAGGTGAGAGAAGGAGTCGCGGCGGAGGGAGAAGGAGAGGAGGGGAGAAATGGTGACACTATCACAGGAAACCCCCTATAGCACCGGTTTTTTGGAAGGCTAGCACCGATTTTTTGGGGTCTAAAAAACCGGTGCCTAAGTAGGGGGTGAAATAATTTCACCGGTTTTTAAAAAACATTGTTAATTTAACACCTGTTTTTTTGTTAGAACCAGTTTTTAGAACCGGTGTTAATACATCACCCTTTTTTGTCGGCACCGATTTTAAAAAATCGGTGTTAATTCGCACCAGTTTTTTTAGTTAACGCCGAATTTTGAAAATCGGTGTTAATTTAGCATCGGTTATTTTTGAGCACCGGTTCTAAAAAAATCGGTGCCAAATTTTTTCATAGATAAAAAACCATTCCTCTGTAAGCAACCGCGCGCAACTGCGCCCAGAGGAAGGGAGAAAAACTCAACATTAATAATTTAGTATGACATTAATTTAATAATAATATTAACTTTGCAAAATTGATAATATAGAAATTAAAAAAAATGTATGATATAAAATTAATAATCTATGGGACTAAACATAACTATCACAAACATAACTATCTATGAGACTAAACATAACTTTATCCTGAACTAGCAATTGATTCATGTGGTGTATACACATCAAATCACAAATCTAAGCCACACATCTATAGTCCTTAGAAATACACATATGTACCCTACCATACCATATGATAAATGTTTTTTTGTTTTTATCCTTGACATCACCCCTCGAAGCATTGGATCTCGTTCCACTAGTTAAGAACTGCATTGGGCTGCATCAAATGGCAAACTATTTAGCATTTCTCCACATTATTTCCTTTACATTCAAGAAACTTGGAACCATCGTCGTAGAAATTGTCTCCGGCCGAAACTACAAAATCTACATCTAATTTCTCTCCCACAATTCCCATTTGTCACAAACCCGCATCAGAAATATGGCAACAATTTGAAAAGATTCATCATGTGGAAAGAAGTTGAAATGTGATTTTTATAAACCATGGGGTATATCCTCATTGTCAGGGCTCAGGGAAGGAGTCCACAAAAACACAAAAATATACATATAGCCTACGAAAAGCAATTGAATTGCACCCAACAAAGTAACATTTTCATGTCTCATTTGAACCACAGGAAGCATATCACACTCATTAAGCATCACAAATAGAATAAACATTAAATCTACAACATGATCAAGAGTATTTACTCAGCCTAATATAAAAAGTGCGTTATGGGATGTACCAGAAGTGATAGCTACAGCTGTACCCTTGAACCGAGTGATCAAATCCATTGAGCAAACAATTAAATGAAACAGCCAACAACTAACAATAGTTTACCAAACAAGGCATAAGTCTTAAAAGTATTCAAGAAACAGGCAAAGGTCATCGTCAAACCTTAAAATGTTCAGCCACAAGCCATGATTCGAATGCCAAAAAAGCAGAGATGTAGCAATACCACCCAAGATTCTTCCCAGCACCAAAACCTTATATTGAGGGGAATGCTTGGTGATACAACTCATTATATAAGTAATGTAATAAGTCACAAATGCCCTCATGGAAGAACCTTACAAGGAAGCTACAATCTTCACATCAATTCCAAATTACGAAGAGTTCAATAACATACATGAACAAAGATTTGAATTCCAAATTACATATTCATAGGGACCCACTCAAAGGTCGGTCTAAGGTTGCTTTTAAACTTATTCAACGGAAATGTGAGGTAGGGAATTCAAGCTGAGAAGGTGAAACATGTAGGAATCAGAACTTCTGGTATGCAGCAAATATCTTAGAAGCAAGTAAAGCTGGAAAACAAAAATAGGTGGGCATTAGAACTTTTGGTAATCTATATTATAAGTACAAGTCCCACTTCAAAATATTCACAAACTAACACCACATAGATTTCATCTTTAAATAGCAGATTGTACATACGTTATTGCAGTTATATGTGCCTTACGCGAAGAACTGATTCAGAATACCAATAGAAGTTGATAAGGTAATATTCAAAACAGGCACAATGGAACTACAGATAATATAAAGGGAAATAAAATTTAACAAAAGGATTACATATGAGGTGAGACCCTCTCTCGTCCTGCCCCGACCCGAGACGGAGTAGGCGTTGCTTAGAGAGTGGCAAAACGGGAGCTCCAAAGACTCGATAGCGGCGGTGGAGTGTCGTATGAGGCAGAGGAGCAGTAGCCTCATTTTTGGTGAATACAATCATCGGGAGAAGAGGATAGAGTGTTTATGATTGGACTCGAACGAGTGTCATTGGGTGATGATGAGGCATTTTCTATGGAGACTTTTGGAGGCGAGATCTGAGGAAACATTTTTGGTGGACCTATTCTCATCCTGCCCTGACTCGTGGATGGAGTAGGTGTTGCTTCGGGAGTGGCAAAACTGGAGCTCCGGCGACTCGGCGACATCGGTGAAGTGTCATACGAGGCGGAGGAGCGGCATCCTCATTTTTGGTGAGTACAATTGCCTGGAAAAGATGATAGGGTGTTTGCGATTGGACTCAAATGCGTGCATCGGGCGATGACAGAGGCATTTTCTATGGAGGCGAGATCTGAGGAGGCATTTTCGGCGGAGGAAAGAGCGGCTGTGCATTGGAGAAGAGCGATGGTGGAGGGCCGATGGTGGAGTGCCAATAGCATAGGGCCGATGGCGGAGACCGATGGTGGAGGGCAGCGTGAAGGTGGAAAGAGGGGTAACAGTGAGGGCTGAACTGGAGAGGGTGAGAGCTGAGCAAAATAGAAGAGAAAGTAGATTGTCTCGAGTATGAGAACATAATTTCAATACTTTGATGGTACCATAAACTAATGTGAAATTATATAATATGTTTTAAAAATAAATTTTAAAAATAAATATTTTTATGACTACTATATATAATATAACATTATATATACTTCCTCTGTCCCAACTCTATTTGCACTCTTGCCTTTTATTACACTATTCTCCATCAAAGTTTGACCGCATATTTGAATAGATTTATGAACAACAATATTATCATATATGATATTGTTTAATTCGTTGTATCAAGTAGTTTTTAAATATCGACTTTCTATTTGTCATTATTATACGTTGGTAAAGATATTAATGGTCAAACTAGTTTCTTGAACAACGTGATATTTAAAGCCTTAAGAATGATGGAAGATGCATATTTTTAATAAGAAAAAGGTTCTGAATATTATATATTCAGGTCCAAGTTATATCATTTTTTTGAGCGGGTGGAAAAATTCTAAGTATGGAACCCAACTTAGCTATTAGTGTTTCTATATAGAACAGGTAAAGGTTGATCATTGATTACTTAAAATGAACTTCGTTATTAGTGTTTATATATAGAAAGTAATAGTACCCGGTGAGTAGTTAGAGTCAAACTTTTTTACTCGTAATTATATATGTTAATTCAAGTAAGTGTTGACTATTGATTAATTAAAGTCAACTTAGTTACTGAGGTTTATATATAGAAAGTCAAGTAAGGGTTGAATGTTGATTACTCAAAGTCAACTTAGTAAATGGTGCCAAAAAATTGGTGCTAGAGTGGGGTCTCTGTGGTAGTGAAAGTCAACCTAGTTATCAGTGTTTATATATTGAAAGTCAAGTAAGGTTTAACCGTTGTAAATTTTATCTTGATTTATTCTAATTTGCAGTTTAAACTTTGGTCTTTCCATAACTTATTGAAAATTATGCTATGGCCCAAAATTTCGTTACGACATTATCCTTCTCTCCAAAATACACAATTTTTGCTATTCTTGCATAAATATAGAAATAAAAAATAATTTTTTAGGGTAAAATATTGGAAAACGCTAGTACATGTTCTAGAGTAATTTGGAGTTGATTACTTTGAAGTAAGAAAGGGAAATTGAAAAGGATTACGAATATGTTCTTACGCCGCATTGTTAATAAATATTGTCTTACGGGCTTGAAAAATACAATGAGAGTGTATATGGTAGCATCACGTTCGAGCGAATTTCAATTTGGAGTTACGAGTAAAATTTTTACTTTTTGCACTTAGATCCCTCCAAGAAAGTTGGAGTTTTCAAAATTTACATGGTTTGCTAGTTTAACTTGTCTTTAAATTGATCACTTAGAAAAACCAACTCAAACCCCCCCTCTTTATAAGCTTATATATATGCATATCTTTATATCTAGTGTAGTATTTACCACATTATATGAGCAAACACTTAGAAAGATACATTTTCTCTGTGGACGACCCCGACTTGCCATTATCTACTTAGTTGTTAAGAGCACTTTAGGGGTTAAAAATAGTAACTTTGAGAGGTACGACGACGACCTCCCAGTTTCCAAGTTTCAATTTTTTATTTGTCGTTATTATGCGCAGGTAAACATATTAACGGTCAAACATGTTTGTTGAACACGTAATAATAATGGCTGTGCAAGTTGAACTAAGACGGAGAGAGTATAAATGATACAAGTGAGTAAACATATAAAAAAAATGTAATGTATTTATAAACGGATATTACTCTTCATTTAAAAAATATATATTTTGCCAACAAACATAATTTGAACTTTATTTTGTTACAGTTTTCCCTTGGCTTTATTAATTTAGAATTAAATCAAGGTCATTGAATGTGTCCTGGCTATTTTCTTTACCTTGAAACCATTATAAGTGGAGGAAACATTGCAAACACCAGATTTTGTTCCTTTCCTTTTTGATTAATTGGACCCACACACTTGCTCACTTGGCGTCAGCGGCGGAACTAGGGGGGCGAGCCGGTGCGGCCGTCCCCCTAAACCTCCGATGACTAGGGTAATATGCCCCTGCCCCGCCCCTCCTAGCCCAGCCCCCGCTCAGCCCAGCCCAACCCAACCCCGCCCCTCCTCAAATATCCTTTTAGTTCTGCCACTGCTTGGCGTCATTGATATTGTAGCTAAAATGACGGCCTATATAACCATACATGCCAGATTTTTTTTAAAAATAAAGTTAATATATTGCTCATTCGAGAAAGTGTTGTTTGTTACAAAAGATGGAAGTATGCTCCCAAAGCAAGATGTCTTGCTTTCAAAAGTAGTCTATTTTAAGCTAGCTATAAACATAACAGTAGCTAAAAGTACAAATAACAAGTTAGGGAATCGGGTGCTAATCGAAACCCAAGTTTGCCGTTCGTAGTTTAGCCCATTGATGAAGCTCTGTCGGCTGTACAAAATGTAGGTGCCCCCACTTTGTCCACCACCATTGTAAGAACTACAATGGGTC
>JAULKM010000013.1:13404820-13422078 GCA_032355605.1 Rubia tinctorum
CCTCATCTGACAATAAGGTAAAGCTTTGTGGAAACTTCAGATGCTCCATAATATAGAGTCCAACTTGGAACTTCAAACAAATCCAGCCAAGCTGATCTAATCATCAATTACTTCTTGTTTTGACTGCGAGTGAATCTCTAGATATTTTATAGTTCCAGAATGTCTAGCTGTCTTAGACTAAATTCCACTTCATGTGCCGTGGTAACTTGATAATTCAGTAATTTTGTCAGGACCATCCCACTGTGGCTATGGGTAACACAGAAAACAACTATCACTCTAATAAGAGACTAAAAATTCATTCTCTTGACAAGTAGTTATTTGCTCTAAGCTGATATACGGGTTTCACGTGATAGATTATATCTTCATGGAACATGCTTGAACTGGGCATTTTGAAACAACAAACAGATGTGGTGCTGGCATAACATGAATGCGATGTACATTTAGTTTCTAATTGTTTGTTCAGTAGTTTCCTGAAATTGATCAGAACACTTAAAATACTGTTAAGATGTGGAAATAATGAACACCTTTCGAGTTTTGTTTTGCCTTATTAATTCAGACTGTATTAATCTTTGATAATATTTTATCAACTTTGTCTCATTTAGAAGTGGAATAAGTCCTTTTCTTTGTCTTCTCAGTCCTCTAGCATCTCTATATGATTTCTATTTGTTGCTGCATCAAATTATGTACCACATTTAATAAAGTATCTTTTTAATATTGAGGATTTTTCCCCATTCAAGTGGCACATGGAGTCATTTACAGGAAATCTTCAGTTTTCCTCCAATCGTTGTGATTCGATCTCTTGGTTCCATCACCATAAACTAGTTTTTAAATTTGCATTGCAGGTTACTCATTAGGATACTTTTATACTCAGATCCTCAATATGGTAATTTTCCATCTCTTACAGTTACATGATGAAATATTTCCTGAACGTATGCTTTCTTGTGCAGTTGTAATTTCCTCGAGTAATTGACCTAACCCTTATTAAAACTGTCAAAGATGGTCATAAGTATAAACCACTGTTGTATGATGTCCTAAATGTTTGGTCCAATGTGATTGAATTAATTCACATGTTAAGAATTCAGCTTCTTGAGATTCATAAAAAGAACCTGCCCAGTTTTATCCACCTGCAACATTCATTCAGTCTCTAAAACGACGGATATGGATATGGACATGGACGACAATTTAGTTGAGCAAAATTTTCTTTTTGACCAAAGTTATGACCGGGAGTCCTTCACTAGCTTCTGTTTTGGTCGAAATTCCACTTCGCACAGGGTATAGTTGAACTGCTTGATGCTTTTAGATTATGCACTGACGGTGCTTACGCATGGTCTGTGTTGCAGGTTTCGTGATACCATGAGCGTACACCTGTACTGTGTCACTGTCATCTGGTATTCTTTCCGCTATACTTAATAACATATGTTGAGTTCGTGATTTATAAAATATTGATGATGTGTAGTTCTTGAGGTTGTCACCTCTACTATGTGTATTTTGTCCGTGATTTGGTATATTTGTGGCGCTTATTTGATTTAATTTTGTTAGAGAAAGTAATTTGATGATCGCTATGGGGCTCGAACCCACGACCAAGAGTCTGGTGCTTCAAGTGGAAATAAGAAACAAATTGAAAACATGCATTTTAGTAGCAAAGCCATATTGCAAATTTTACTTGCTGTTTTTGGAAGGAGTCACTTAGATAATAGGGATATATACCAATATAATCCTACCTACTTGACATAAGTGCCAATATAACCCTCAGGTAATTTTTAGTGCAGATATAACTCTACCTAGTTGATGTAAGTGTCAATATAACCCCCAGACCCCATTTCCGCCGGACCGTTGATTTTTTGCCAGATTTTCGTCGGACCCCGCCGGACCACTTATAGGGTTATATTGGCACTTACATCAACTGGGTAGAGTTATATCTGTACTAAAAATTATCTGAGCGTTATATTGACACTTATGTCAAGTAGGTAGAGTTATAAAAACACTTTTCTCTCTGTAATAATATAATAACCTTGAGCTTACAGCCAAGGCAAAGCAATTTTCACGATATAAAATCTCCTCGTCTTGTTGCAGCTCAAGTTCGGATGATGATTTCGGGTGTCAACTCTTTGTAGAAATTATAATAGGACACAGGTACGTTAGAAATAGGGGTGGCAAAATAGACCCGTGACCCGCGAGTCAAGCAGGTTATCTAATTTTAAACCCGTATGGGTATGAGTAAAATGAGTAATAGGTTAAATGGGTAATGAGTCAAATGGGTAGTTGAAAATTATGGGTTGAAAGGGTTGGGTTTGTGGGTTGACCGCGGGTTTACCCATATGGGTTAAAACCCGTGGGTATACCCATATGGGTTGGTATATACACCCATATGTGTCAATATATGGGTTGAAACCCGCAGGCTTACCCATATGTGTTAGTATATAAACACATATGAGTCAATATATAAGTTGAAACCTGTGGGTTTTACCCACATGGGTTGATACATAAATTCATATGGGTTTACATATGGGTTGAAACCTGCGTGTTTACCCATTTTGACCCGTGAGTTGAATAACTTTTAACTCGCGGGTGGAGCGGATTTCAACTTGACCCGTTTTTAATTATTCATTTTACCCAACCTGTATTTGACTCGTCCGCTCATTTGAAACTCTACTTGGAAATTATAAGGACACAGTAATAATAGGACACAGGTACGTTAGAAATTATAACGACATAATAATAATAGGACACCGTTTGTTTCTTTTTATTGGAGTAGCATTTCCAAATTGACTCACTTAACGAGACCCAAGTTGAGAATTCCCCAAGAAGTGTTGGGCCAAGACTTCTCCCTAGCCTTCATCACCAATACCCTGGACCAAGCAACCCATCCTTCCCATGACATCCTCTTGTCCCATGTACTCCCCCATTCCAGAATCAGCCTCAGCCCCTTCTCCGCCGCCTCTTCAGCCTCCTCAAACCTCCCCTTCCCTGCGTATATCTGGGCCAACACCACGTACGGCTCCCCTACCAATGGGATCTTCTCGATTGCCTTCACCAACATCTCCTCCGCCCCATCCAGCCCTATCTTCTCCGATTCAGTTACCGCTTCCCAATACAAATCCCTCCCAGCCCTCTGCTCCTCTGCGTCCACCACCCGCCTGCAAGTCTCGAATACGGGTGGGATCACCAGCTCTATGTCTTCATCCCTACCCTCACCTGGCATTGTTTTTCAAACTTATATTTAAACAATATTTAAACGTGTTTTTCAATGTTAAATTTAAAATGTTAAATAAATTAGTGTTAACAAACGTTGAATGAAATCCTAGCACTCGTACATTACCTGTCCATTCTTTACAACAGTACTGGGCACTCATACCATGGATGATTGCATTTATTAAAATATTGGTAAATGTAACAATAATTACTCCTCTCTCCGTCTTCCAACCACTACACATTTGACCTTATCAATTCTTTAAAAAATATTAATATTTTTTAAATTAAAGTCGATTTTGTTAAAGACAACATTATATCCCCTCTATCCCATTTCAACCTACTATTAATTTAGTCAAAACTTTGACTCTAAAATTAAATTAAAATACAAATGTAAATGTTACCTTGTGATATATTGTTAGATTCATTATAACACATTTTTTCAAAATATCAACTTTTAACAATTTTTATTTTTACTTGATAATTATGATCAAATCAACTAATGAAAGTCAAATTATACACGTTGAAATGGGATAGATGGAGTACTACTCATATAACTTAAATACTTGTATATAAATTAAAAAATAGGATACAGTATTTTTTTAAGTTTAAAATAGGATACAGTATCTGAATATTTAAAAAAAAACAGTATCTGAATATTGAAAAACAAAAAAATACTCCATAAAACAATATTTCAGAATCAAAATGCTGTGTGAAAAAAGGGATATCATACTGTCAGCAAAGTCAATAGTCAGCATACCTTGTTCTTCGTGCTTTTGGAGCTTGCGTTCCTCCAAAAATATTTCCTCCTCCCTAACGATCAGATTGTACAGCGCCGCCATCCTCGACAGCGAATTCAACCACAATCCCGGTTTCCCGTCGCCGGGCCACAACCCTCCGGCGAAGTTATTCCCCCGGAATTCCAACCGCCCGTTCGAATTCTCAAACAGCACGTCCTGGAAACCAAACAGCTGGTCGCTAAAATCCGCAATCGTCATCATCAGAAAGACCGCCACCACTCTCCTCGACACCGCCACGTCATCGCCGGTCTTAATGTGCTTCACTGTTATGCCGTTCTCCGGCACCAGAGACCGTATCTTCTCCCTCCAGATCTCCGCCCCGTTGAACGAGCCTCTCTCCTTAGCGTTTGACAGGGAGATTTCGGAGAGATCGAGGTGCTCCGCGAGCTCCGCATCGGAGTAGTGGAAGAGGAGGTCGTCGTGGATCAGCGTCTGGCGGGGGACGATGCAGAAGAGGTGGATCAGCCTCTCCGCCGCCTCGCCGACGTGGCGGCGGACGGTGTCGCGGCCGGTGGAGGGGTCGAAGATGGCGAGGTTGACGTAGGAGTTGGAGTAGGCGGAGTGGAAGAGGCCGCAGAGGCAGACAGATTCCGGCGAGTTCCAGAGCTTGAGGATGCGGTAGATGTCGACGAGGTGGTCGAGGAAGCTGCCGTGCTTGTGCCAACACTCGCCGGCGCCGACGGAGCGGAGGAGGGAGACTAGGGAGGGGAGGTTGGGGTGCACGTTCTCGAGCTCTCCCCGGAGGAAAGGGCGGGCGCGGTGGAGGATGTCATCGGCGGCGGATTTGTCTTGGGATGAGGGGGGAGACGAGACAGTGACGGAAGTAGGCATGGTTGAATTTTACTAGTTTGCTCTGTGCTGTTCTGGAAATGCTCATCCAAATGTTTACTATATGTATATACTGTGTACTCCCTTCACACTTTAAATTGTACATCAATCATTATCACGTAATTCAAAAAATACACTGACCATTAATATGTCCACCCACGTATAACAAAGATAAATAAAAAGTTATATATAGAAACAATTTGTTACGATGAATTCAACAATATAATCGAATATGTAATCAAACTTTAATAGAGAATAATCCCCAAAGATTCAGTGAGCAATTTAAACTGGAATAAATTTTTTTAGTTTTTCTTAATGTGGCGAAACAATCCTATATTTTTCTAAAGTTAAGAAATAACTCTAAGTGTGCATCAAAAGTTCTGAAACAACCATATTACGTTTAGTGAGTATTTATCTTAGACATGCATTGATTGTAGAAAATTCGACATTGACCATTCTAAAAATGACCAAAATATTCTCTTGAAAAAATGGACGATTTTACCCTCTTGAAGTCTGCTCCACCGTCATAATCAAACAATAATTCTAGGGTTATATCGACACTTACTTTTTAAAAAAACAGGATTATAAAAACACTTATTTTTAAAATTTAGGGTTGGATTAGATATTTTTAAACACTTGAAAAAAATCATATCAAACAAAATGTGTTCATCAATACCAAAAAAACACAACTATCTCTGAGAATTACTTACTCTACTTTATATTGATTCATAAAAGAGATGAATAAGTAACTCAACAATTTGAACCAAAACATTTTTTTTTACTAATTTATAAGAGAGGATACTGCAAATCAATGCCTCCAACACAAACCAAGAGAGAATACTACATTTCTTAGTTTAAGCAGCTGCAAGGTTAAGCGGCGGAGTTTGAGCAGCTAATCATCTGCATTTTTTGATGAGGCTAATAATAAAACACCGTTTTCACGAGATCTTGCCCATTGAACAATAGTGAACTCTGATCCAAAGAAACTTGTACAATAAACTAACCAAATCTAACTAGTCTACTAACCTATTGCAGCTAATGAATCTTGAACCTCTGTTAGGGCCTTTCTCCTAAAATAATAAACTTTTTAGCATGTAAAAAAGAGAGAGAAGAATATACATGCTATCTTTCACAAATTATGGATTGGATGGACTACCTTTCAACATTCGTGTACAACGGCCTCGTGATGTGTTTGACAGCATACATGCAACTATAAATCTCCTCAAGACTTTGAAAACACATGTTCTTCCTAATTGTTGAGAATCGACTCTCGCGTATTTTGCCTAACTATTGAAGATCAGCCATCACATATTTTGCCTAATTGTCGAGCATCGGCTCCCACATAAACTGCTTAATTGTTGAGAATCGGATCTCACATAAATTGCCTAATTATTGAGGACCGACTCTCACAAAAAATGATCTATTGCAACTTATGCAAACATAAGATCAAGCAAAAGGGGATTCATTTATTAAGGATCTTCAAGTTTAGAAAAAGCTAAAAACTACTCTATTACAAGGGTTACTGTTGAGACTATTCAACTATAAAACACAATAATAGCTTCCAACGATGTTGTTGGAAGGAAGAAACAAGTTTACATCTTGTTCACGCGATGCATTTGATCCTGCCCGGATAGGACTATCCAAGGGATCTAAAATTCTCGCTCAGGGAAGCAATTAAAGATCCAAGGGAGGAGAAGACTAAAAGGAAGCTAGCTCTCTGTTCCCACTCCACCACCTTGTCCAGATCGCCATGGTTCAAGATAAGATTTCTTCCAGCACACCACCAAACTATTGGGACATTGTTTCCCTTCTCACCCCGTCTTGGGGAGCACCTCCGAGCAAACCATGGGGACCACAAAGAGATAGTTGAAGGAGGGGGTGAATTGACTAGCCGGGTCTTTCCCTCTTCCATTACTAACGAGTCAGCACAACCGGTGCCCTAAAGATTTTACTCCAACGTGTCACGTTCTAACTAGTCAAGTTCCCAGATAAGAAAAAGGGAACCAAGAAAGATCAACATCAGAAAGGAAGAAATATAAAAACGGCCAATATTTGAGGAAAAGATACTAAAGCAATTCAAGGAATACTACTCTGAATCATAGCCAACGGTCTTTTCAGTAACAGAACCAAGGACTCAGGGGGGGGGGGAATCCCTCATTACTAGAGATATACTAATATTTATCTTGATACGTATACTATATTGCCGGAATTTTGAGATAAATCAAGGGGTATTCCCAAGAAAAAGGAGGAAGAAGAAAGGGAAGCATGACCAAACAGGTTCTTTGTAGAAGAATATATGATGCATGTGAACGACAGAAACCTTAAAGGCGCCCCTTTGATAGCAACACGAGGAATCCAAAAAGACAGTTCGAGAAACGAGGTCATAAATAGCCAATTTGAAAATCAGAAGAAAAAAGGTGGTCATAATTTAGAAACGTTTCACTTTAAAAAATAGTTGACGTGCTCTATCTCGAGTAAAGAGGTTGAGTCAATGAGCCATCATGCAAAAAATTAAAAGTCATTTAATTGACCCGCAAAATTCAAGCAAGAGAGAGAACTGATAGTCTTTTTTTAAACTCCTACCTTTGGCTCTCACGAGGGATGTTGATAAGGACAAAAATTGAAGCTCCCATTTGGCCAATTGCTCGGTCACTATCTTACGCTTGGGCCTAAGGCCATATTACATTTTTTTGGGCTGAAGCTTAGCTATCTGGCAAAAGATCTCCGAGTCCGAATATACTCGTGTGAGTTCTTCTTCATCTCAGGTACAACAATCAAATATATGTCAACTCTATTGTGGTGAGACAACTAATCCTACAAGGAAAACAAATATTTACCCTAGTGCGTTAGGGTGATCTCTCTTGGATCCACCCTATAAATACCAAAGTATTCCTCTGGCCCATTCATTCAATTTTCATTAATTATATTGAACGTTTTTTTTCCAGAATTTACCATTAGAATTTCTTCTCACGACACCCCTAGAGAGTTTTCTTTGCAAGAGTAGCGTTACGAAGCAAGGTTCTACTATCACGATCGCACATCAATACACATCAACCAATATTACACTGGATTAGAAAATAGGAAAATTTTGTACCCCTCTATCCGGCCCTTTCTGCTAGGGATGTTCATGGGTCAGGTCTACTAGACCCAGACCCTACCCTAAAAAAATTTAGTTAGAGCCAGACCCGATCCGGATCCGTACATTTAGAAAATTTTAGACCCATACCCAAATATGTTGAGTCTAAACGGGTCTTGGGTTCAAAATGGGTCAAATATTCTAATTTTGTTTTTTCACTAAATAAATATATATGTATATATATCATTTTAAAAATAAATAATTCAAGTTCAATATGCATTTGAATTAATTTTTCAGGAAAAAATGTACAATACATATTATTTGTTTAATTAAAAATAAAAATATAGGGAGAATGTGAAAGTAATTTAGAAATTATGAGAAAATTATATATAGCTAGGGTTATGTGGATCTACAGGTCAAGTATGTATCTTAATATTTTAGACTCAAACTCGAACTCGTATTTTAAAATCTATAACCATACACGAACCCCAATTGGTCTAAATTTTTGGACCCATACTCAACCCAACGGGTCTAGACCCTGTGGGTCTGGACCGGGTTCTAGACCCATGATCATCCCTACTTTCTGCAGAGAGAAAGTGGTTTTTTTAAATTCAGTTATTGTCTAATTAACCCCCACATTCTGCCTCTACCCTTTCTCTGCCATTGAGACCAACAACCACCTCTCTACCCTTAACACCAACTAGCCACCTCTCCGCCCTTCTTCAGCACACTTAACACCACCACCGAATCACACCACCCCTTTTTCCACCAATTTGTCACCACCATTTTCTTCAATCCACCCGGCTCGAGCCCAAGCCGCTGAACTTCTTGATGTGGGCCGGAAATGAACCAGAGCAACACAAAAATTAAAGACACCGCCATCGTCTGCCACTCCTCGAGATTGGGGATTGGGGGTTAAGGTTTGGAATTTAGGGTTTGGGGTTTGGGGAGAAGTGATGTGATGCAGAAGAAACAAAAGAAGAAGAAAAAAGGAGGAGGAGGAGGAGGAAGAACAACGATGAAGAAGAAAGATGGGAGTTTGTTGGGCGGGGGAGAGAAGAAGGAAGAGTTTGGGAAGGAAAAGATTTGGGTGAGTGGCGTATAAAGGTGATGGGTTTTAATGTAAAGTTTTAATCTTTAAAGGGTATAAATGTCTTTTGGTAAGTTAAATATTTCTTAAAATAGAAAGCATGCAAATTTAATTGGAACGATCGAAAAATGAAAGTGTGCAGATTTGGTTGAAATAGAGGTAAAGTTATTTGTTGACCCAACGGATAGAAACTCTGGAGAACTTATTTGTCATTGGAATAATATCCCACACATTATACTCACCGGAGAAACACTTTTATCAATGTATGAAATTGACCATTATTTAAAATAAAGAAAACTATTACTACATCCGTCCCGACAAAAATGACACATACTTTTGTTTCGCATTTTATGCTAGTTAATGTGACATGGAGTAATTGTGGAAATGGGAAAGTTGTGGGCCCAGTTTGAAAGTTGTTAAAGTTAAGGAGGACATTGTGGGAATTTAACAACACATTCTCACTATTTTGTGTAGTTTTCAACGGACGAAAAAAGAAAATGTTTCATTTTTTCTAGTACGGAAGGAATATATTATTTTAACTTGCAGAGGATAGACAAATCGATTCAAGGTATGTGGTAAGGCTGTATGACTGCCCCTCCTATTTCTTTGTGACGATGTTGAGGATCAATGATAATGGTGGGGAGAGGTGATTTTGTCCGCATTCATTCACGCATGAAGATCACTTTGGATATCCCAAGAAGAATGGATCCAAATGCAGAGTTGTTGTACATCCTTTTGTCTTTATCTAAATATAACTTTCGTTCTTTAATTGCTTAGAGAGTGGGTTGGATACCTTCGTCCAGTATTTAAAGAACGATGCGTAAATTAGGGCAAGATTGATTATGTTGAAAAGTCGTTCTGCATCATGTTTGGTGAGAATGGTGAGAATGTTTCAGGTTGCAAATCAAAAAAAGATTATTTGTCTATTATAAGGAAATATATGGAATATTCTTATTATTATCGACGATGGAATTCCCCAAAATTTATGTGCTGATGGTGGTTTAAGGATGCAGCCTCGCCGAACTTGATGGACCTTGCCTGTGGGTTCATATCTGATTTTTTTTTGTGATGTCGAAACTTGTTTAATCCAGAATTGAATGGTCTCTTTTAATTTGGTCGGTTGTTTAGCTTATCCAAGTGCAAGGTTTGAGGTCCATCTAATACCTCTCTTTCGGTAAAAATCGTACATTTTGACTTTTAGAAATCCACTAAATTAGTTTTAAATTATTAATATCTTTATTTATATGGATAAAAAAATTAGAAATAATAATTGAAAAATATGTGTTATGATGAATCCAACAACCTATAACGTAATAACAGTCTTGCATAATTGTTGAAGTTGGCTCATTTTGACAACCGAGCCATGCGCATTTTTTTATTTCTTTATGGATGAGTTAAAATCAAGGTTCGTTTTCAAAAACAGAAAATCAAACTTGTTAAGTGTTACACGTACTACCTCCGTCTCACATCAAACTGCACACTTACTATTTGACACTATTTTCTATCAAACTTTACCCACATATTTAAGTAGATATATAAGCAATAATATTATCGTATGTGATATTGTTGAATTTGTCATAGCGAGTAATTTCTCAAAAGTAACTTTTGATTTGTCGTTATTATACTTAGTTAAACTTATTAACAAGTTTGTTGACGTTGTGTAATTTTATCTGGGACGGAGGGAGTATTCAAATTGAACACAACAATCAAGTTTGTTTAAAGAGTCCTACGTATACAAATTAAATACAACTTTTCCATTTGCTATATGACCCACAAAATTAACGAACAACAGCATACGTGTCATAATCGGAAAAACAATAAGAAACGATCTTTCAAATATTACGATCGATCAAATTCAACATTCATTTCTGAAAAAGGAAAAACATAAACTTATTTGACAGATGAGATTGGTCAGTGAAAATGGAATACACTACATCAAGCATATTCATCATCACTGCTACTGCACCAATCATCTAAGAAATAAAGATAAAAGATGCACAAATGCGATTATAATCGGTTATGAGCTGCAACCGTGGTAGGCATCATGTCCAAAGCTTTCAGCAAGAAGGTGTATGTAAATGCATCTTCCTGGAGTTTTTCAAATCTGTGTTACAATGAAAAAGAATGGTTACACGACGACAATAAAATATAGAGACGGATGGCAAAGCAATGTGAGGCGGATTCAGTTGAAGTCTCAACTTCTATCAAGAAACAGCTGGTACAGATTACTCATAGAGCTAAGTCCACAAATATATGCTAACATTCCAATTATGTTCAATATCGAAAACATGGAGTAACATCTAAGCCTCTATCCCACTATGGTGTAGAAAACATAGCGTAGCTGGGAAAAAAAAGAAATATAGTATATAAGTACCTGCCAGACTTAGAAAAATGTCCAGCACCAAGCTCACATTTGAAGAGCAGCAGATTACTATCAGTTTTCAGCTCTCTCAGTTTTGCTACAAATTTTGCTGGTTCTGAATACAAAACACGAGGATCTGCAAAACATTAAAAAAAAAAAACTTATCCAGATGATTCGGCCCGCCACAAAACTTCTTACATAGGCTCTCTAACCTTAATTAGAATTTCAACAAAACATATGCGAACCAAAGTTCCATCATCACACTCATATTCTCAGTAGTGCATTGGTAATCAGAAACACTGGCAACAAACAACTAGCTAAATCATAGTTGCCTTTTCTCGTCAGCCTCATATTCTTTTCCTTTGTTAATGCACTCGCAACAATAAACAAAGCATATTTGAACTCGGAAGAAAATACCATGTAGACCAAGTTATAATTACATGCAAGTATGGTATTCACTCTCACTCAATTACGGTTCAAAATTACCTAAGCCCTTATATCTGAAAGCAATATGCTACTAGTCATGATTACACATACCATTCAAGCCAGTTGTAACCAGAATTGCAGGATAATTTTGTGCCGTAACCTGTGTGAAACAAATGCCTATATTAGTTCAAAGGCTAATTATGTAAGAGATTGCTTCTGACAGAAGAATGTGAACAATGTAAATAGTAAAGAGAAAAGCTTATGGACGTTGGACAGTCCACTGTACAATTTAAGATTTTTATCTTAAATGTTGTAATTTTTAACAAAATTTAAATGTTGTATTTTAAAAGTTAAAACAAGTAATAACGTATAGTTGAATGTGAAAATATAAAAATATATAGAATATAAAAAAATATTTTTAAATTTAGTATGTAATTTAACATATGCAGTGTATAAGTAAAAAACATACATTGGACTGTCCATAAGTTTATGGACAGCCCGCCTGTCAGGAGACCCACTCAATTGTAAATACTTTACAATATGAACAAAGAAAATAAATGTTTACTCATCACTGACGTTATCAACAGGGGAATATGACTTCATGTAGTAGTAAAACTCTTCTTTCCTCGGATCACCCCATTCCTGCAGCAAGAGTACTTTTATCATTTGAATATTACTTTTGTAAGAAACATGCAGCTCAACTAAAACAAAAAATATTTAGAGATATTGCAAATAGTCTGCACTAAGAAAACATGTTAAAGACTAGAGAGTGCCGTAAAAAGACATTATTAACATTAGTGATCTGAGAAACTGAAATCACACTTCACAACCATTTAACAAGTGATTAAATTTCTGTAGGAAAGCTAACCTCCCACTCTGAAGTTGTTAGAGGGATGGTTGGATCAAGCATAGTGGTTAGGACATCAACAAAGGGAACTCCAGCAACAGCAACCTTGAATAAATCAGGACGCATATTAAGAACAGCACCAATCAGCAAGCCACCAGCACTTCTTCCATGAATGCATAATTTTTCCTTGGTGCAGTACTTTTTTTCTATCAAATACTCAGCACAAGCTACAAAATCCATGAAAGTATTTTTCTTGTGCAAAAGTTTTCCATTATCATACCACTTTCTCCCCATTTCACCTCCTCCACGAACATGAGCAATCACGAAAATGAAACCTCTGTCTAACAAAGACAACCGTGATGCCTTGAAGCTGGGATCTATGCATATCTGTTGAAACATGATAATGGTCAGCAAAATAAAACTTTCCTGCTTAAATTCTGCAATTGAGAACTCTTTTATAGATTTAGCATTTAGGACCATAGACACAATATTGACTGCCACTTCGAAAAATCTGAGCAATGACTCAACCAGATTTTGATGGAAAAAACACGAGGTGTGCATTGTACTCCACATTAAAAAAAAACTGCAAGAATTCCTGTATCACCTCATATGAACCATAGCCGTAAAGAAGGAGTGCATCAGACCCATCAAGCTTCACAGAATTCTTCCGGTAGATGATCGATAAAGGGATTTGAGTTCCATCTGATGCAGTAGCCCATTGCCTTTCAGCTACATACTCCAATGGATCAAAAACTCCCAACACCTATTCAGATAACGTAAAATCACACAAGTTAATTGCTTTAAAAGATGTTTAGACTACTGGTATAACTTAGTATCAAATTTTAAAACGGAAAAAAGGAAAAAGGAAGTACAGAGTTCATATTAGAACACCAAGAAGAATTAAGAAATCTGAATTCTGAAAAAAAAAAGGTCAGTTTGGATGCCTAAACAGATGAGTTCATTGTTACTAATAGTAAAACTTTAAATATAGAATTTAATAGAGTGAAACAAAGGTGCAAATCATCATGATTCATGACCCTTCAAGCACAACTCACCGTTTCAACCTTTTTGACAACAGAAACTCCCAAGTTCATATCGTAGTCAAAGACAGAGGGTGGTGTCCTCAGTGAACTATAAGAATATCTAAGAATGCTGGAAGAAAATTGGGATTCCATTGGATCCAAAGAATAAACAGGATCTATGAAATCAACAGATCGACCATCTTTAAGCTTTTCCAGTTGTTGTCCAACAGCAGGAAGGTGGTATACAGTTATTTTCTGAAGGCCATTCTCACGTTCATAGACAACAAGATGATCACTGAAAAGCTGTGTCTCCTGAATCTTTACACTGTTCAATCAAGAGTTTAGTAGATTAATAGAGGTTAGAAAGAAACGCAGACTAATACAGGCTTACAAGCTAACGGCAAGAAGATTTAGGAGTAAAACTACATCAATAGTAACCTTGCAAGTTCCAAATGACATGTGAATAATGATTCATCAACAAAAGCAGTGACTAGTTCACAATCATATCAAAATAAACTAGCAAAAAATGCACAAAAAGAAAGGTGCCCTTAAAAATATGTCACTGAAGTACCAAAACTTCTTTGAATAGTCTGAAAGCGTTCTTGAAATTTCTATTATTTGAAAAATCATACAGCACACTATCTGAAAGCAGGTAAAAGGGAACATCAAATGAATGTCTCCAGGAAAGCATTCCAATAACATTGTCTTTCAACATCTATGATACCGTAGTTCTCCTATGAATCGAGTACTCCTGTTCAAGTACTAATATAGGTAGAAACTTCTATGATTAATACTCAATAAATAAACTCCGAAAACTTCCAGCCAGCTATTGTTACGAAAACGTTGGTTAGAGGATTTTCAATATTACCTTGGCCTATGGGGTAGAAGAACTGTGGTTGTAGAGACATCATCAATCGGGCACGCAATTAATTCTGAATTGAAAACTTCTTCACTTCTCCTTAAAATAAAGAAATGTTTTCCGCGGTGGCTAACTGATGTGTCAATACCAACTATCCGTGGGGTCAAGACTATTAACCCATTTTCAGGTTTGGAAACATCCAAATAAAAGACGAATCTTGTAATTTTGCTCTCAGAACCTACAAACAGATATTTCTTGCTTTCAGATGCTTCAAGATCCACAGAGAACATGTCATCCTTTTCATGATATAAACATGAATCACTTGATTGGTCTGTCCCTAACCTATGCAACCAAACCTAAGAATTGCAAATGAATAAGTATATCAGGTTTTATTTTTCATTAAAAAAAATAAAAAGAATGCACATTGCTTAATAGCAGGTAGCAAATATATGTAGGATTCACAAATCAACCAAAAGAGAAGGAGGAGGAATTATCAGTTCCTAGACATTATAATTTTATGGTAACCATAATAACTTCAGGCAAAGATAGTGGGTTACTGACTTGAGCTTTTACTTTTGGAAAGCTTCAAATTATTTCAAGTCATTCATGGATCACACCAATGTTCTTGTTCTAGAGGCTTCAAATGATTGTTTGAAACTACAAAGACACTCTAAACATGCTAAACTGAGGAACTTGTAAAAGGAAGAACTCATAAAGATATGAACTCCAAAAAAACAATAAATTTACAATGAGCAGTGACTGAATGCAGAACTGATAAATACTGCTCCCAAATCATCAATAATTCAAATTGCCACCACACCAAAAGCACCAAAGAATCAATCTTCCTATTTACAGGTGACAAAATGGCAGTGGTACGGAGTATTACCAGGGATATCAATTAAAAAATTACAAACTCTACCTCGAAAATCATGACTTTGAACTCAAAAGCTTACCTTGTCCGACCGGTGGATTTCATCCATAGTGATGTACATCAATGCTTCATCACCTGCCCACTCAAGATAAGATGTAGTGCCAGTCAAAGGTTTTCCAACCAGTGAACCAGATTCAGCATCAATGACATAAACAGTATAAATCTCATCTCCTTTTGTGTCCTCTGCATATGCTACTAACTTGTTGTTCGGACTGACCTGGAAACAACAACAAACAAATCAAGCCTAATTCGACAAAGACAAGACTACATATAACGCATGCAGAATTATCTTACTTTAAAAGCCCCAATACTGTAATAAGAATGCGCTAGCGCCTTGACATTCTCATCGAGTATAACATGCTCTGGAGGAGCATCGGGACCAGTGGGCATTGTATCGTAGACAGAAGGAGGCTTTCCATCATCAGGCACCATACGGCGACAATGCTGCGCATACTCCTTCCCCTGCAATGTCCTCTTGTAGTAGTAGTAAGACCCCCTTCTCTTCGGGGCAGTTATGTCATCTTCCTTGATCCTTCCTCTTATCTCTGCATATATCTCATCTTCCAACTGCTTAGTGCCTGCAACAACAACAAAACCTCATTTATAACTCCACCAGAAGTGATATATTAATCAAATTTGCAGTACAATTCCCTCCAATATTCGAAAAAGTATTCAACCACTAAATATTATTAATTACAATATTCATAGCTTTCTATCAAACAATCCCGACTAAGGCCCTAGCTTTTCATAATTATGTAATAGACCAAAACAAAACAAAGCTAAATCTTTTCATAATTCTAGTCAACGGAAGTGCAGATATAACATGGCCTAAGCTTGATCAAATAAATAGCAACGCGAGGGACGGATGAAGTTACGGACCGGACATGTGAGAATCGGTGTAGGCATTCTCTTGGTGAAGGTAGGCGAGAACCTCGAGGTCCTTGCGGGAGTCGTCGCGGAGCCAATAGTAATTGTCGATTCTGACGTCTCCGAACATCTCCATCACGTGCTTCAGCTTCTTCGCCACCGGCACCGCCACCGGCACCGGCACCGGCACCGGCACCGGCGCCGGAGGAGTGGAACTGCTAGAAGACATGGCGGAGGACGATGAACTGCGGCGAGGCCAGCAAGCAGCTCTTTGTTGTAATTGTAATGGCAATGGGGAAACGGCGGGGTTGGACGATCAGAAGGCTACAATGGCGGACGCAGCGAAGCATTGCTTTTGTTTGCCATAGTTTTATTTATTTATAGAATTTTATTATTAGAAGGAAATGAGAGTATTGTTGTAAATAAAATTCTCTTAAAGTGGGAGTTTGAGAATGGTGTGAATTAGAAACTAGGGAAATATACAAATATAATCCTATATATTTGAGAAAGTGTAGATATAATGATGAAATGATTTTTAGTGTAAATATAATTCTAGCTAATTGATGAAAATGCAAATATAAAATTCTGGTGAGAAATCCGGCGTTGACCCTCCAAATGACAAAAATGCCCCAAAAACTGAATTTGGGTGGACAATTATACCATTACCCACCGCCGGACCGCCACCGAACCACCCCCAGACCGGGTAGTATCAACACATTATGAAAACAGATAGGGTTTAATCAACACATTCATAAAACTTATAGGGTTACATCAGTACATTCATAAAAAGTGTAGGGTTATATCAGCACATATTATAAAAGCAAAACCCTATGTCGAAAAACATAACAAAATAACAACTACGCACAAAACACCAAAGGTCATACAATCATCAATCCGAACTAAACTCAACAAAATAAACAAAATATCATCAAAATCCTTATATTTTATACCATATATACAA
>JAULKM010000013.1:13427179-13438741 GCA_032355605.1 Rubia tinctorum
TAAGCAGTTGTAAGAACACACTCTCCCCAAAATTCAATCGGTAGATTGGCTTGAAAGCGCAAATCACAAGCCACATTAAACAAATGGTCATGCTTGCATTCCACACGACCATTCTGTTGTGGTGTATCAACCATAAAAGTCTCAAAAATGATCCCGGACTCAGCAAAGTAGGATCTTAGAGGAAGAAATTTATTACCATTATCAACAGCCAATTTTTAATGACCCAAAATATAGCAGCCGACTTTTAATGATGAGAATGTTTTTCTATACATATGAAATGATGCAATCGTATTTTCTCTATCTGAAAACATTTTGACGACATTTATGTGGGTTTTGTACAATTTTGCGTGGTAAGTTAATGTGTGCAAAAAATCACCTTCAATTTATTTATTAGAACATGAAAAGACTTGGGTTTCTTAAAAAGAAATAATGAACCTTACATTGCATTAAATAAATAAACAATTTACATTGCATTCAAAATGAGAGATTAACATCCCAATTTTATAAGTTTACCCTATAAACATGTCTATGAAAACCAAAATGCATGTTTACCATAGAATATATATCTAGAAGCACAACCCTCAAATATGTTCAAATGATTTTTCTAAACCATTTTCACGCTAATCAGCAAATCCTGCACTTTTTTGGTCCTTCCATGCTTTAGTTCCAAACATGTATTTACAACTTCAGAGTCCACCGTCAAGTTATGTGGTAGAATTCTAAGTCATCAAAGTCTTTGTTTTCCCATATGTGGCATTTTTAAACCATTCCCCCTATACACTTCATTTTCTCTATCAAGAAAAATGACACGACCAGTGGTAGAACGACAACTATCAGGATAACCAACCCAACCTGCATCAGAATAAGGCACCACTAATGCAAGAGAGCTTGTCGAGTGGAGAAAAAGACCAAATTCCAGGGCACCCTGCAAATACTTTAAAATTCTCTTCTCAACATGAAGGTGAGTAGTATGAGAAGTATGCATAAACTGAGGAACCATATTAACAGCATAAGCAATATCTGGACGAGTCATAGTCAAATATTGCAAAGCACCAACCATACTACAATAATCTGTAGGATCAGCAAGAAGGTCCCCATCAACAGAGGACAATGTAACTCTAGAAACATATGTTATACGTATTGATTTAACAGTATGAAGAAGAAAATTCTTTAGTAAATCAGACACATATTTTTGTTGGGAGAAAAGAGGTCAGAAGGAGTATGCAACACCTCAATACTTAGAAAATGATTGAGATCCCCAAGATTCTTCATATCAAACTGAGATGAGAGAATATAAATGAGTTTATGAACTAGAACGGAACTACTACCTGTAAGAACAATATCATCCACATAAATAAGTAACATAAGCATATGCCTCTTGTATTTTAAAACAAACATAGAGGTGTCATAAGTGTTGCATTTAAAATCAATGGACAGTAAAAAAAATACTGAGCTGAGAAAATCAAGCTCGCGGGGATTTTTCAACCAATATATAAATTTACGTAAACCACAGATGTAATTTGGTTATGAGGGAAGAGCGAAACCCTCAGGTTGGCGCATATAAACTTCCTCATTCAAAAAACCATGCAAGAAGGCATTTTTAACATCTAGTTGACGAACAATCCAATTAAGAGAGACAACAATAGTAAGAACTAAACTCACAGTAGTAGGTTTCATAACGAGAAACAACAAGTATGGCCTTAAACCGCTCTACAAACCCATCACAATTGCATTTAATTTTATATACCCATTTACATCCAAGTACATGACGATTGTAGTCGTGAGGTACTAACCCCTCAAGTATAATTTTTAATTAAATTCGTATACTCATCAAGCATGGTCTGACGCCAACAATGATCCTTGGACGCCTGTTTAAAATTAGAGGGTTCTAATTCTACAACGTGTGTTTTAAAATCCATTAGTCAACGAGGTTTGAAAATATCATCTTTAATATGAGTAACCATAGGATGATCATTTGGAACGGGTAGTAAAGGAGATGGGGAAGCTGAACCAAGAGAAACAGATGACTAGGGACTAGGAACTGACTTGGGAGAAACGATAGATAAAGACGAGATAGACACTGGACTCTGAGATACATGCTCGGGAAAAGAAGTCATTGGAGAGATAAATGGAGGACTGAGCTCGATAGAAGCATGAGAAGCCACAACAGTCGTCATCGGTGTTGGGGATGGAACAACTGGTGAGCTGAGTGGAGACGGTGAGAAGGGAGGCGCTAATAGAGGGGCCACAACAGAGACCCGCGTAGATGCTACATGAACGAAGACACCTGGGGATAACTCTGAACTCGACGAGACTGAAATTTAAGGTAAGAGCAGAGGAAAATGGTAAAGTCGATTTGGTAGAGAGAAGACTATGATAGGGAAATTGTTTCTCGTGAAAATAACATGACGACTGGTATAAACGCGACCCGAAATGAGATCAAGACACCTATATCCATTATAGTTAGAGGCATAACCAATAAAGACACAATATTTCAATTTAGTCTGTAATTTATTAATTTTAGGATCAATAAAAAGTGGAAAACATGCACAACCAAAAAAATTCAAAAAATCATAAGATGGTGAACGATGAAATAATTTCTCTAAAGGTGAAACACCCCCCTAAAACTGGGCTTGGTAGGCGATTTATGGTAAACGCCTCTTGAAATGCGGCATCAACCCAGAACTGAGCAGGTAAGTCAAATTGAACGAGCGTGGTACGAGCCATTTCAATAATATGCCTATGTTTACGCTCAGCAACCCCATTTTGAGCCTGGATGCCTGGACAAGATTTCTGAAAAATTATTCCTGATTTTTTAAAATGTTGAGTAAGAGTAGAATTATCAAATTCCTGTCCACCATAACTTTGAAACTACAAAACAACCCAGTATTAAAACTACTGGGACATTTATAAGTGTCCAAATAGATGTATGTTAGAAACTAGGAAATTAAGTGTCCCAATAAATATGTAATTAGGACATTAAAAGTGACATAATATAATATGACGCATAAAAACAACGTTATATCTTGTCTATAAAGTCACTTAATATAGCTACCCGGGATCTATAGGGACTCACGATAAGGGGACGTTTTAGAAGTGTCATGTGAATGGAAGCATCCAAATAGAGAGCTATTGGGACATTTTTTAGTATTCTAATAGGGCTTATGTGTTGTAGTGCTTTCTAGTTGTTGTTGATTGTTATTTTTAAATTACTAATTCCATTTTTTAGTAAAGTTATGTACATGCTAGTTAAATTATTTATAAATAAAGCTCTACATTTGTGTGAGGTTGGTGTTATAATATGCATTTGTTTAGTTATATGTTATATTTGTGAGTATTGTAAACTAGTTAGTCTTACTGTGCAAAATACTCCCTCTATCCCAGAGAAAATGGCACACTTGTTTTGGGTCGATTTTTTATACAAGCTGATGTGGAAGTGTTGATGGAAAATAATAGAAGGGCATTTTGGTCAGATGGAAGAGCTGATTGCAGGACTAATTTTTTTATTCAAAAAGCTAAAATCTGAAATCTGACTTAAATGTTATACAGGACATTATATTTCCCTCCTTGTTCAGCGAAATGTTCACTGCTCCCTCCAAAAAAAGAGAGGGAAATGCGAAATTATTTCAAACACATCTAAAAAGGCTACTCTGCTACTACCCTATTTAGCCTATACTTGTAACAATTAAAAAGCACCAGACCAAGAAGAGGTTTCACTTCTTCATCTTCTTTACAAGTTCTTCTTATTTGTGGCCATAGAAAATTTTATGAAACCTGTCATGACTTTTTATTAACCATGAGGAACCGTAGTCTCATTGATGATGAGCGCTATGAAATTGTTCAGTTTCTCCTTGCCACGCAAAATCGTGGCAGAAGCTATGGTAAAAGAGCAGAGTCAGCACTTTGTTGAGGCAGTGGACTGTGCACCGTGAACAACATCTGGGCAGAGGTGAAGTTGCAGGTTGCAAGAAGATGTGCAGTTCATCTGAAAAGCAAGAAACATGGAATGGTTTTGCCAAAACAAGTGCTAGATAGAGAAACATTGATTTCTATTCCACTACCACACAGAAAAACATTTAGGAGGGCAGCAACAAAGTGTGACATGAGCAAAATCACAATACATCGATTACTCAAAGGTGGAACTTTAAGGAGGCATTCCAGTGCAATAAAGTCTTTCCTGAGGAAGGAGAACAAAGTGAACAGGGTAGAGTATGCATGTTCAAAGTTAAGGTACGACATACATTCCTCAAATGTTAAATTCAAGAGCATGCATAATGTGGTGCATTTGGATGAGAAATGGTTTTACTTGTCTGAGGAATCATCAAGATACATTCTACTGTTAGAAGAGGAAAATTCACTAAGAACATGTCAACACAAATCATACATTCCTAAAATTATGTTTGTTTGTGCGGTTGCAAGACCTATCATTAATGAAAATAGGGATGCTATATTTGATGGTAAAATTGGAATTTTCCCACAGGTGGATTTAGTTGCAGCTAAGAGGAAAAGCAAGAACCGCCCAAAAGGCACCATTGAGATCAAGCCAAAGGAAAAGGTTGGGTGGGACCAAATGAGGGAATGTCTCATCAAACAAGTAATTCCAGCAATAAAGGATAAGTGGCCAAGCAATGCAAGTAAGAAAATTTATCTACAACAAGACAATGCAAAATCACACATTTTGCGGAATGGCCCACTTTTTAGGCGTGCGGCAAACTCTGGTGGATTCGAAATTCTTATTGACAACCAGCCAGAAAAATCCACCGATCTCAACATACTAGACTTGGATTTTTTCAGGGCTATTCAAAGTTTACAACAAGAAAAGGCATGCCAAACAGTTGTGGAGTTGGTTCAGGTCGTAAGGGAAGCTTATTCAGAATTACAGCCAGAAACACTCAACAAAATTTTTATATCTCTTCAGGCAGTTATGATTGAGATGATGAAAATAAGTGGTCATAACAATTTCCCCCTCCCCCATACTAAAAAAATGCACTAGCAAGAATGGGGTTGCTGCCCAATGATCTACCTGTTGACATGGAGCTGGTTAAGGAAGCGATTTCATTTCTAACAGCTCGCAACAGGACAAGAGGAATCCAGAAACTGATTGAAGACATCAATGAGCATGGAAACAGGCAAGCTGTGGGTTAGATACTTCAGAAGAATTAAGTACTTTTGAAATGTTTTTGTTGCATGCTTTTGGTTTAGTTATAAATATGTTATAAACAATGGACGTGTTTATACTGCAACAAAAATCATTTTGAATGTAAGACATTGTTTTAATGAAGACTAGTGTTTGTTTAAATGCCTCGTTATCCAGTAAATTTTTATGCACATGTAAACGTATGACAAGTAGCAGCACACACGAGTATGGGTTCAATTCAGGCCTAGCAACTGACACCAAACATTTTTATTTTTTGGCTAAACAGTTCCTAATGATTAACACTTATGAGGTTGTCATTCGAAAAAACTTCACAACTATAAAAAAAGGTCCACCACACACAAAAATGACAATATAGTTGCAGCAAAAATAACAATACTCGCAGATTAATGCACAACTCCAACAACATAAATCTCATAAACAACGTGATACACAGAATCCAGCAACTACATTCACCAACAACAACATCCACAAAACAATTTCTCGTCACAACATCCACCTGAATGTATTTTTCTTCTTCATTTTTGAATATTACAAAAGCTAAATTATTGATTTTCCCTGCAAATAACCAGTTTGGAAGTGGATTAATCCATAATGAATTAACAACATCACAAATTTATTTAAATAAATAACTTAGGGAAGACCACAACCTTCCCGAGCGACATTTTGATAGTCGATGTTTCAGGTTACGCACCCATCTATCAAGAGCCAAAATACAAAAGCTCTGACTGTAGTCTTTCTATGCCGAAGGCAGGGAGCTCAGGTCAGGCATAATATGTTTTTGGCCGCAAGTTCAAATATTTTCCGATTTTCAGGACTCCTACTTCTCTGTCCAAACAACAAAAAACAAGAATCGTGTTAGTTTCATCTTTAATGATTAACCTTAACTGAATAATATAAATATTTACCCTGCAAGGACTATAAAATCTAGTCTGCAGCACCGTGGTTACTTCAGTAACTTCGCCAGCATCTGTACCCATCAGACTCAAATGAATGTCATCCTGCAAAAGCTAAGAGATTTTTATTAAAAACTAGGGGAGCACAACAACACACTCGGTTTTCTCCGTTTCCTAATTCGATAAAACCTATACATAGGGACAAGAAAACATTTCAGAGAAGAATGTCTGAGAGCAAGACTTACGATGTTTCCACCTGTAAAAGGAGGCAAATCGGGAAAGTATGCATGAGAGCTCATCAACAGTGGTGCGTGCATATCAAGCTCCGGCGAGGAAGATCCAGCACCGGCGGAGAAACGTCTACCATGTTGGCAGCGACTCATATCTGATGAACCCAACTTCAGGGGAGTTCTTTTGGAGGTTAAGGGATCTCTGAAAATCGAAGAAACCCCACGGAAGAGTTGAGGGACGTCATCTTCGTCCTCAGAATCCGGCATTCGGCTTTGAATCGAGAAGATTTTCCGATGGTGTGGATTCTGCCTCAGAAGAAGCGCGATTTGAGAGGAGATGGGAGCAGTTGTACATTAAGGTTCCTGGGTTTGAGAGTACTGAGTTGGGAGAATTAAAAGGGTTTGAGAATGTTAATTTGGAATGGAGAGTGAATGTATGATTCAAGATAAAGGCTGAAGTTATATCTTCATTAAATCCACAGTCAGTAATGTCAAGAACGAGATTGGTGGATTTGGACGGTGAGTGGGTGGTGGCAATAAAGAGGAGTAAATGGGATGATTCTGGAAAGCATTTTAACGGTTGTTGACTTTTGTTTCGAATTAATTGTTACAGATCAAATTAATGTGTTGAACAAAAAATAGGGGGTTGATTCTGATTTGTTCATTAAGGTTTAGGGCCAAAAATAAGGTTTACTCTTTTAATTGGGCCAGAATGAAAATGGGGCACTCGTGAATTTAATGAATATTTGAAGGGATAATAAAGTAAATGTACAAACTATTTTTTTGTCATTTTAGGAAAGATTTGAATTGTGTCATTTTCTGTGGGACGGACGAAAATAGAGATTGTGTCATTTTCTCTGGGACGGAGGGAGTATTTTCATTTGTTATTGATTGTTCATTTTGAATTAGAAATTGCATTTCCTTACTTATATGTTGCATTTGTTAGTATTTAATGTGTAGTACTTGTTAGTTGTATTGTGTATGACTTTTTGTTTTTATTTGTTGTTAGTTGTTCATTTTGAATTAGGAATATTTGTTTTTACTTATATGTTGCATTTGTTAGTATTCCATGTGTATTTGTTAGTTTTATTGTGTATGACATTTTATTTCTCATTTGTTGTTGATTGTTCATTTTGAATTAGGAACTCCTTACTTATATGTTTCCTTTGCCAAAATGTATTGTGTACTAGTTAGTTGTATTGTGTGTGATTTTTTTCGTTTGTTATTGATTGTTCATTTTGAATTAGGAAATTCTTATTTATATGTTGCATTTGTTAGTATTCATTGTGTGCTTGTTAGTTGTATTGTGTATGGCCTTTTATTTTCATTTGTTGTTGATTGTTCATTTGATTTAGAAATCTCTTTTTTTCCCTTATATGTTCCATTGTTAGGACTCAGTATGAGTTTTTGTATGAGTTGGATCAAACTTGAAGTTGTTGCAACTTTTATGAAACTGAAAAATATTGAATGTGACTTTTGTTTTTGTTTTTATGTTTGTGTTCTTATTCATGTGATGCATTTTTATAAATTGGTATTATGTTGTTTTGGTAGATGTGCCACCGCTACAAAAGAAATCACGCAAAACTCACTGCTTAAGCAAGAGGTTATTCATGGGGAACATATTAATGAGGTTCGGGAATATTTTGTTTCATGATGTAGTTTTTTTATATATTTTGTATTGTTGAATTATTTTTTCTAGTCTCTTGCTAATGTACATATACGTTTTTTGTGCGTGTCATAGTTGTTGAAATGGCTCGTCGTCAGCAAGAATAATGAGTTGGTGACCCCATAGGTCCCTTCACCTGTTCCTAAGCCCAAGAAGAGAAGGATGAAGGTTATTGTCAAAACAGGAAGGATGGTGAGGAAGAGGCATCTCAACAATTCAAAGATACAATTGAAGGACAACAAGATACATTCGATTATGATTCGCTGTTGAGTAGTGTTCTAGATGCTAGTGAAATAACCACCTTATATGATAATAACCATTTCTATGTATAAAATTGATTTTGTAAGTTTTTTTTTTTGGAAAGATTACATACAAGCAAGTAAATTACATATAAACATCCTACTCTAATACCTAACTAGGAGACACCATCATTGAATATGTTGAACCTCAATGGAGCTTGAAACTCCATCCATTTCATGAATAGCTAGGGATGCCCTTCTGAGAACGTTCAAATGCAGCACCACCAACGAATTATAACCACCAAAATCGGAACCACCATGATCTCACCTTCATTGACCACCTGCAGGTAAGGAAACTACAGCGAGGATCATTGACATGATCCTATAATGATGGGTAATCTCTATCAAAAAATTGCTCTAATGTTCACAATTTTTTATAGGGTGAGGTTTAAACCATGGATCTCTCTGTTATAAAAAGTGTGAATTACCACTAAAGCAACTCCAATTCACAATTTTGTAAGTACTCAATCATGTGTATGAGCTAACATATCCTATATATAAGCTAACAAATGCAATGTCTAACTATTGCGTGTTCAGTTTTGATGTGGTACTTATAATAACAGAACATAAACCTAATTAACCACTTGGTTTGCTCAAGGCAATGCGCCCTGCCAGGTTCAACTGGGTTCGAATTCCTCCTTCCCCTAGAGTTGCATTATTATGGCTTTGCAGTCCTAGATGTAAAAAATATTTTAAAAAATAAAACATAAACCATGGTTAATTTAACAGAGAAAGTCTTAGAAAATGTGGCATGTCCATAAACTTATGGGAATTTTTTTGGGAAAACCCGTCTTTCCATAGGCATATGAAAAGACGAAGTTGAATTAGAATTACAAAAAGGTAAAAGGTTTTAGTTGCAATATTAAAAATTTAGTATGCAACGTGCAATAATGATGAGTTTGTGACTCAATCAATGCAACCTAAAAATTTTATTTTGATTTCTTCTAATTTGCAATTTAAACCTTGTATTTCCATAATTTATGAAAAAATTATCACGGATTCAACTTATGGACAGTCCACTATACTTTTTACTTTAAATGTTGTATTTTCTTATTAAATTTATATATTTTATTTTAAAATTAAAATAAATAATAATGTGAAAATATATAAATATAAAAATATTTTTGAATTTCTAAGTTTAGCACTCCATCCGTCCCACCAGTAATGACATATTTACTTTTTCAAAGTCAAATTTGATAAGTTTTAACCATAAATATAAATAAATATATAATTAATACTCCCTCCGTCCTAGAGAAAATGACACATTTAATTTTTCACGGTCTTAAATGATCATGTTTGACCAAAAATATCTCTAGCTACACATAACAATTTTGCATAAAAATTTGATATTTAGAAAATAAATGTTAAGACGAATCTAACAAAATCTCACATGATAATATATATAATTAGGGTCAAAGTTTATAAATTTTGACTTGAAAAAAATAAATGTGTCATTTTCTCGGGGACAGAATGAGTATATCATGTGAGATATTGTTGAATTCATTTTAAAAATATATTTTCTAAATATCAATTTTTATGTGAAATTGGTAGATGTAGTTAGAGATATTGACGGTCAAACATGATCATTGAAAACCGTGAAAAAGCAAATATGTCATTACTGTTAGGACGGAGGGAATATGTAATTTAACAAATACAGTGTATAAGGTAAAAAAATATGTGAATTGTTCATAAGCTTATGTACAGGCCGACTGTCACTAGACCGCTCAATTTAACATATATATGTTGTAAGTAATGGATTATATCATTTATATTTTGGGTCAAACGAAAGATTTAGCAAATTTTCCAAAAAAATAGACTAAATTGTTTATTTGGTCCCAACATATATTTGAATACCATCTTTTGGTCCCCACTCACAATACTGCCCCTATTCGGCCCTTAACATTTTGAAAATAATTTGTTTGGGCCCCAAGGTGGTTTTGGGGGACCAAAAGATGACATAAAATCATATGTTAGGGACCAAAAAATTAATTAAGTCTACCCAAAACCACCTTGAAAACCACCTTGGGGCCTAAACAAATTATTTTCAAAATGTTAAGGGCCGAATAGGGGCAGTATTGGGAGTGGGGACCAAAAGATGATATTCAAATATATGTTGGAGACCAAATAAACAATTTAGTCAAAAAAAATATATCGGTAAGCAAATGATCATGTGCATAAGCTAATGTATCCAATTTGTAAGCTAACTAATGCATGTTGTAAATAATAAATTTCATTGCAGAATTGTGAATATTGTGACAGGTTTCTTCCCTTCCATCTTTTTTAAAGATTTGATTTAGGTTCCTTCCATTCGATGGACTTCTTGAATAGTGTCACCATGCTCATTTGCAATAAAAACACAAGCAAACATCATTATTTTCAGTGATTGTTTCCAACTATTGGTTCACAAATCAAGTTATACTTGTTTATTTTGTAGATAGTGCCAAATTTGGTGACATCTCCATATAGTAGTCCTCCAACATTATTAAATCTCTTTAAAAAAATACTAAGGACAATCTTGTCTCTTTATCAAATTTGACCTTGAATTAGAAATCTGTCGATGATTTATTTCTAACGAGAAATTGACCATCTTGAACTTTAATTTGCTAAAATATGGCAGTTTCTTAAGCATTTCCAATTTCAATTTTTTTCATCCTAAGGCAATTCATAAAGTTGAGGTGATCTTTCATGGTATGCCACATATTTCCTTCTCCGCCAGCTTCGAATGCCATGCAACGGTATCCTATGGTTCATCTTAAAACATGTTTGTTTCATTGATAGAATCGCATTCCCTATACCATTAGTAATTTTTGTTCACTCCTATTAAGAAACTGTCATTTTGATCTTGTTAATCATGGTTATATTTTCTCATGTGATGCGATACTACATAATGATCACGCTCCAACTTGACTCGAAGCTCAACTAGACAACTTGTTTTTGTTACCAAATCATTTCTTTTCCTTTTCTTTTTGTTGCAGAACCAAAAAAAAAAAATGTAGAACAAAAACTTCATGGCAAATCCTCTCTTTTGTTGCTCAAGACATACAATATCATGAAACAGAAACATGCTATATTGTGGAGAATTTGTGATAAGCAGGTAGTAATCCATATTGTGGAGAATTTGGTTCTCCATGAAAGAAACTAACAGATTGAAATAGATCATCACATCGCCAGAAATTGCTCCAAGGAAGGCTTTCTCATTACTTATTCTATTTCTACCAAGCAATTATTAGCAAACATTTTTATAGAGATGCTTCATTCTGCTACTTTTCATCACATTTTATCCAAACTGAGCTTTTGTTCAGTTACCTTCAGCTTG
>JAULKM010000013.1:13438841-13449457 GCA_032355605.1 Rubia tinctorum
AGGATTAATATTTTTCATACTCGTTGCCTTGTGAAAGATAAGAATTGTTTACTGATTATTGATGGAGGATCTTGTGCTGATAATTTTTCCAATCTTCTTGTTAAATAATTTTTTAAACTGTTACTACTCATCTATCACCTTATAAACTTATTTGGTTAAATGGTGGTGGTGAGATTAAGGTTAATAAACAATGCATGGTTAACATTAAGATCGAAAAGTATCATGATTCTATCTTATGTGATGTTATACCTATGAATGCTAGTCATATCTTGTTAGGGAGACCATGGAAATTTGATCGTAAATCTATGCATGATGGTTACACTTACAAGATTACTGTGATTAAGGATAGAAAAAGGTATACATTAACTCCATTGTCACCAGTTTTAGGGGTGGCTGATCCCGGTAAGACAGGTAAGTTTTCGAGTGATTTTGAAATGTCGCGAAAGGTTTTATCTTCACATATTAGTCCCTTACCATCGATTTTTATGGTGAAACATGAATTGCCAATGGAATCTGGAAAAATGTTTTATGCATATATAAGAGACGTCCATCGTGTTTTTTCTAATCATTCACATGTCTTAATTTGACATTTTAATAAGAGTTATTTCGCCAATGAAGATATAACTGTGCACGTTCCTTCTCGGTTTGCTGAGATGTTGCAGGTATTTGAGGATGTCTTTCCGAATGCCTTACCACATGGATTACCACTATTGCGAGGCATTGAACATAAGATTGACTTGATTCTGGGTTCAGTTATACCTAATCGACCAGCTTATAAGGCAAACCTTAAGGAGACAAAGGAACTACAATGACAAGTTTAGGATTTACTTCAAAAAGGTTATGTGTGCGAATCTTTAAGTCCTTGTGTTGTGCCTATCATTTTAGATCACTATTAAATATTGTCTTCCTATTCTTAGATGATTTGCTTGAAGATTTGCATGCAATTGTACTTTTTGTGCTTAGGAAGTAGTGTTTCTCAGTTTTCTGGTCTCTAAGAAGGGAATAAAAGTTGACGAAATCAAAATTGAGGCCATAAAGACCTGGCCGAGACCTACCAATGCCAATCAGGTACATCATTTTCATGGTTTAGCTAGTTTTTATGGAAGCTTTGTACATTATTTTTTATCTATCGCTGCACCTTTGTATGAACTAGTTAAAAAGGATGTGAAATATTTTTGGGGTAATGCTCAAGAGAATGTACTTAATGAATTGAAAGTACGATTATATAATGATCATATGCTTGCTTTACCTAATTTTAATAGTAATTTTGAGATTCATTGTGATGTTTTCGGTGTTGGTATTGGTGTTGTTTTGATGCAAGAGAATCGACTTATAGTTTATTTCAGTGAAAAGCTAAAGGGTGGTGCTCTGAATTATCCTGTTTATGATAAATAATCCTATGTAATTGTGCGCGTATTAGAGACTCGGAAACATTATTTATTTTTCAAAGAATTCGTTATTCATAGTGATCATGAATCGTTAAAATATTTAAAGATTCAGATGAAGTTGGATAAGCGTCATGCTAAATGGTCTAGTTTTATTGAATATTTTCCTTATGTGTTGCGATACAAGAAGGGTAAAAAAATGTTGTTGTTGATGCTTTGAGTCGTAGACATGTTTTACCTACACGATTGGAATGCATTATGTTAGGGTTTTCATTCGTGCAAGAATTATATGCTACTGATCCTGATTTTTCATCTGATTATGCTGCAGGCAAAAATAGTGCTTATGATATGTTTTTTTGACATGATGGTTTCTTGGTCATGAATAATAGGCTATGTGTTCCTCAATGTTCTATGCGTGAATTACTTGTCAGAGAAGCTCATTCAGGTGGTTTAATGAGACATTTTGGTGCATTAAAAACTTATAATTTGTTGCGGGGTGCACTTCTTTTTGTCAAAAATGGCACTATCTTTTGATCGGATTTGTAGGAATTGTATTGATTTCTTGAAAGCGAAGTCAAAAACTAAGCCTCATGGTTTATATTCTCCTTTACCCATTCCTACACATCCTTGGGTTGATATTTCAATGGATTTTGTTCTCAAATTTCCACGATCCCAATCAGGTAATGATTCTATCTTTTTGGTTGTTGATCGATTTTTGAAGATGGCACATTTTATTCCTCGTAGGAAGATAGATGACGCAAAACATGTCGCAGATTTATTTTTAAAGGAAGTGGTCCTACTTCATGGTATTCCTGCGTCCATAGTATTAGACAGAGATTTCAAAATTTTGTCCTACTTTTGGAATACCTCGTGGCGCAAGTTAGAGATGAAATTATTGTTTTCTATATGTGTCATCCACAAACTGATGGACAAACAGAGGTCACCCATCGCACATTGGGAGCAATTCTAGGCGCCCTAGTTCAGAAAAACTTGAACAATTGGGAAGCGTGCATTCTGATCGCAGAGTTTGCTTACAATCGCACTGTTCAATCTACTACTTCTGTGCCTCCATTTGAAATCGTTTATGGATATTTACCAAATGCACTTCTTGATTTACTTCCTTTGAATTATAAAGATGTGCAAAATTTGGATGGAGAAAAGAAGGCTTATTTTGTGAAGCGATTACATGAGAAGGTGCGATTGAAGATTGAAAGTAAAAATGCTCAGAATGCTGATATAGCTAACCATGGCCTCCGATCGGTACAATTTAAGGTGGGCGACTGGGTTTAGTTGCATTTGCAGAAGGAGTGGTTTTCAAATTCTCAGAAATCTAAACTAAGTTCGTGTGGTAATAGTCATTTTAAAGTATTGGAGAGTGTGAATGATGATGCTTACAAGATTGATCTACCAGGCGATTATGATGTTAGTACTACCTTCAATGTTGCTGATTTATCTCCATTTACCTTTGAAGATGATTCACTTTCGAGGGAAAACCTTTCGAACATCGAGGGAATTATGGAGATGCCAAGACGACTACCACCATAAATGAAGACATTTCATAGCTTGATCAAACATTCAAAGGTTATTTTCGGGATCCTCTAAGTGACATGGCTGGACCGATGACAAGGTGAAGAAAGAAGGTTGGAGATGCAGCATTGAATGCGTTGATGGATCAATTTCATGATGAAGTATTCAAGAATAAGAGGTATTGTGATCTTTGTAATATATTGTAAAATTATTTCATTTTGGGTTATTGGACTGATAAACGGCCATGTGGGCTTTGAAGGGTTGAATTTCAAAAATACAGTCCATTCGGGTTTAGAATATTCAATTTTATTATGAATAGAATTAGATTTGGTAAGATTAAATAAGGTAATACTCTTAAAAGTTACTTCTTGAAGAATCTCGACTAGTTTACCATAGGTACCATTTATTTTAGGTATTTTAGTTAGATATGATTTTAGCTTCTTAAAACCGCTATAAGTCGATTCAGTTTCTAGTTGGGATTAGGTTTTATGGCCAAGAACTACCTTATAAATAGGGGGCTTGTCCACGAATTTTATCATCTTTCATCAATCAAATATTTAGAATTTTTGAGTTATACTCATTTCTTACGAGCGTCTTCATTGTTGCTTAATCCAGCCAGTTAATTAAATATCAATAACATTGTAAACTAATCATGCGGGCTAGTTAGTGAGAATGTCGAGATTGAGAGTACCCTGATGACTAGACTCTTGAATTTCGTGCATCTATAATAGGTTGGGAGAGATTCCTAGTGTGGTCAAAGATCTAAAATTCTGCAATCTAGAGTCTTCGCAAAGAGATTCATAGTAATAAAATAAAACAAGAACACACAAGATATGGTTGAGCAGTTTGTTGAAATCCACTTACATCTACGAGGCCTGGGTCAGTTCAAAATGAATCCACTAATAAAAAAGATATAATACAAGGTATACCATACAATTATACTTATCTTCTACTCCCTCCGTCTCACGTTAAAGTTCCGAATTGCTTTTTGCACCAACTTTAATACAAGTCTATGTGGCATATATTTAATGGGGTGATGAGAGTGGGCCTATCTAAATCAAATGGAAGGAAGAGTTATGACCACATATTTATGACTAAATGTAGAAATTTTATAATTAGGAAGTATATAGTAGGACTTCCCAAAAAGAAAAGTAGAAAGTTTATTGTGGGACGGAGGGAGTAATTATTAACGTGTGAATTCTACAAGCTCCCATTGCTACCGATTTGCCTTGCTCAGACACCCTCTGACCTCATAACTGGTCGATGCTGAATCTCCTCCGCCCGAGGAATTAAGGTATACGGTTATGAACTTTGATCAACAGGTCACGGTATGTTGGAACATATGTATGCTGGCTTTTGCAGTATTCTTGGAAAGATAGAAAATATGAGTGCGGATTTTCGTAATTAAATTCGTGAGTTATGCAGCCGTGATGTCCTATATAAACAGTCCATGAGCAGATAAGAAATCTCCATATTTTTTTCACAATATTCCAATTCCATATATGCTTCTGAAGCATATCACCGCAATATTTTTGTAATCGGTTAAAATCATTTAGGCTTCAGTTTTCGTATGTTCAAACATGGAAAGTTTTTCTTCTCCAAATTAGTTCACAAATGCCAACTAAATAATCAATGCAATCAACATGATTTTACAATTCCCCCTTTGGCATTTTTTGGACCCAACCATTTTGAAATTATGATCACAAAGAAAAACTTCCAATCTTCAAAACATAAGTCTTCCATAATTCCCATATATGTTGAAACATATACTAATCACCTAATTTGAATTAATAAGAATGCCAAAAGAAACCAAAAATCCAACCATAATTCAGATTACATCACCACAAAATTAATATCCAAAATTCTCCAAAATAATCTCTCCTTGGGGCCATGAACATGCCAAAAGCAACAAAACACAGAAAATAAACAAAAATAACAATAAAATCATCTCCCGTGAAATCAACAACTAATCTTTGTTGGAACATAGTCAGTTCAAAAATTTCAATCCTGATCAGGAGCAGTAACATGTGCTTCCATCTAAGCCATCTCAGCTTCGATTCTTGTCTTTTCAGCTTCCAAAACAACAATCTGAATAGAGATGGCTCCCAACCTTGCATTCATAGCCATATGTTTGGCCTTTTCCTCAACATCAACAGAAGTAGAAGTTGAGGCATCAGGGTTCCAAGGAAGATCTTTTATATGCCGAATCCCAAATGTCTTCTTGTTAGGCTTGAGAGATTCAATTTTCACAATTTTTTCTTCAAGAAAATTCTTCACTTTTTCACTCTTGACCAAGAAAGAAATAAGACCTGGATATACTAGAGCATGCTTGGCCTTGGGGGATATAGCTTTTCTCCCAATATTTTGCTATATGAACAACCTCAAGTAGATAGGCTTCTGTGTTCCAACACAGTAAAGCAATTTAGCAATTTCCATGGTGAGAGCAGTGGTATTAGCAAAAGACATCCAGCAGTTCACTGCAATTTAGTAGAGACCAAAAAATCTGGAGGGTAGACATGGAGCTTGGGAATACCCAGTAGCTGGCCACTCAGTTTTATAGCTACCAGAATCACAACAGGAATTTGATCCTCTGTAAACCCCAACTCCTCAAAACAAACTCCATTAAAATATGGGATTCTCATCCCTAGCAATATGTTAATCTTCCTGGCGGAAAAATTAATGATCTTTCCTCTCACAAATAATTGAACCAGGGGGAGTCATCTTCCACATTACCAGCCATGAGATTACAGTATATCTAATGGACCAACTGCCTTTTGTATTCATCATACAGAGCAACAATTGTTTTCAGCCTTATCTTCACCACAAAATCTGGGAAAAAACACTTAATCTATTTGCCTCTAGGTCCACTAATATCTCAGGAATAATTTTTATTTGAGAAAATACCTCCTACATCTCCTCAAAGTCGTTATCATAAAACATAGTAGAGATAACATCAATAATTGGAGGTGCAGGCAGTGTAGGCATTTTCTTAGGAGAAGGAGCAGAGGCTTCCTTTTTTTATTCTTTGCTGGTTGAGAAGATTCTGAAGCTGGTTCCTTCCTCTTGGTCCTCCTAAATCTGATCTGGATGAACTCATCCAAGACTTCATCACTGGAGTAGGTAAGGTCTGGTTCCTGTATTGGAACATACTCTGTCTGCTCGGTCTCTGCAACTGCATCACCCAGCTCAGTTTTTGCTGCTGCCGCATCATGTGTTCCAACATGCTGTGACTGCTCAATCATAGGATCATCTCCCCCTGTCTCTCCTACCTCTGAATACTCCACATCATCACATGCATTACCTCCAGAATCATTTACAAATTTATGGTTTTGACCCTCCCCCTCCCCCACCCCTAAAAATAATCATCGGCGAACCCCAGTTTATGCTCATCAATCTCCATAGCTTCAGCAGACTCTATATATGCTCTCTGTTTTGGAACATATCCAACACTTTCATCCTTCTCACTGCCTGTTAGCACAATCACTAAGCTCCTCATTCCCCTTGGCTGCACTAGAATCATAGGGAACTATTTCCTTTTTGTCTGTGGATCTAACCACATACATACCCTGAAAATCAGTGTCTTTTATGTCCTAAATAATAACATTACAAGGATCAATGGCAGTGCTATAAATCGTAATATATTCTTGTTCTTCTGTCTTAGTAAAACATCCCTTAATCAACCTGGGATTCCACCTCTCAATTATCTCAATATCATCAAATTATCCAGTCACTAATTCATCTATGTCTACCTTAAATAGCTTCCCTTTAAGATTTCTAACCTCGGTCAAATCAATATCCCAGTTATTCATCCTATGTCGACATAGACATTTTAACACAAACATGAACTCCATTCCATTTACCGTAATCATAGGTGCAATAGGAGGAATCAGGGTTTGTTGCCTCATGACCGTAGGGGATGATTATGAGTGGTTGGGTTGGCCTCTAAGCTCTTCCATCAACTGGAACTATAGCATTGCATGCATCTTCTTGAAACTTTGTTCGGTCATTGAAGCCTTTTGCGTTTCAAGAGTTTTTGCGGAAAAAAAAGAGGAGATAGATTCATGTTTCTACACAACTCAACATTTGATCGATATAGTGATCTTAATTCGGCAAGGAAATTTCAATTTTATCGGCAATATTCTCTACAAAATAAATTCCAAAATTCAAAAAGTGGCAAGGGACAAGGAATATGGTAGTCGAAAATAGAAGGAAGATGAAGAGATGGAAAATTTTTGAAAGAGAATTTACTTCTTCCTTTTCACCTCTTTACTCACACCAACTTTTTCCCTTTCCAAGAAAAATTATTACTTTTCTTCACTTGTCAATTCATGTCAAACTCTTTGAACTTCCAACATAGTTTTTCACCTTCAATTTTTTCTCCTTTTTCTTCTTTCTATTTTTTTTGTGTTTTTCTGAATTTATACACATCAATAAAATACTCAAAACTGAATAAAAGCTACTCCCTCTGTCCCATTTCAAGCTGCACACTTTGACTTTTAGCAGTTGACTCAAAAAATGTTTGATTCTTAATATCTTTTATTAAGGATAATTAAAACTTGTAAAAAGTTGATATTCTGAAAATATATGTCATAATGAATCTAATAAGGTATCACTCAATAATATTTATACGTATACACTTATTCAATTTTGGGGTCAAAGTTAAGAAGTTTTGACTAAATGAATAGTTAAATTGCAGCTTGAATTGGGACAGAGGGAGTAATAAAAGTACCTCAGATCTGACATACACTTAAGTGTTGTCTGAGAAGCCCAAAAGTAGCAATGTCCAAAGGTTTTGTAAAAATATCTGCATAGCACTCACACGTTGGAACATAGGCAACCACAACTTCCTTTCTATCAACCAGATCTCGAATAAAATGGTTTCTTATATCAATGTGTTTGGTTCGAGAATATTGAATTGGATTTTTTGAGATATCAATTGCACTCTTGTTATGGAATAATTCTTCTAGATGTCCTTCTTGAATTCCAAAATCATTTAGCATCTGCTTCATCCATAATAGTTGAGTACAACAACTTCCAGCAGCAAGATATTCAGCTTCTGCAGTTGACAAGGAGATCAAATTTTATTTCTTGCTTTACAAAGATACCAAATTTGTACCAATAAAGAAACAATCACCGGTGGTGCTTTTGCAATCATCTGCATTACCAGTCCAATTAGAATCACTCTAACCAATCAGATGAGAGTCTTGATTCTTAGAATACGAGATTCCATACTCAGATTTAACACTAACAAATCGAATAATCCCTTTGACAGCAGTTAAATGATATTCCTTATGATCAGCCTGAAATCTTGCACACACCCCTACGCTGAAACATAGGGGTGTGTGCATGAGGTCAAGTATGATTTTCCTTGCTTCTTTCGAGTATTAGCACATTCATCCTTGATGTGTACGTATTCTTCACATTCTCTACGTTGAATTCCTCGTGGATGCTTTGTCTCACCACTTTGACTTGTAGAGAACTGCTGATTTTCTTGTTCCATTCACGCTCTACGATTATTAACAAGGTCTTGTGCCCAGGGTCTATTGCCACCAAATTTCTCTTGTAATTTCTTATTCACCACCTTCTTCAACATTCTTGAGAAATTATTTGTGATAACAGAAAGTTCTTCAATACTATCACCACTATCAGATTCATGGATGACCCTTGATGACGAGGCTTTGAAGGCCAACTCCTTCTGAGATTTCTTTACGATCTGTTCCGTTGATATCTCATAAGTCTGTAGTGATCCCATTAGTTCATGTAAGGTCATGGTGCCTAAATTGATTGCTTCTTATATTGCTGCTACTTTCATTACAAATCTTTTAGGAAGTGATCTCAAAATCTTTTTCACCAATTTCAGTTTCTTGTAGATTTTCCCAGTTGATACGCCATATTGGTGATGTCTTTGAGTTTTCCAATAAATATAGCAGTAGTATCATCCTACTCCATCTTCAGTTCTTCGAACATTGTGGCCAACATATGTAGTTTGGATTCACGTACACGACTCGTTCATTTATGCACAATCTGCAAAATATTTCATGCTTTCTTTGCCTGATGACAAGTAGAGATGAGCTTAAACTGATTCTCACCCACCGTCGTGAAGATAGTATTCCACCCCTTTGAATTTTCCAATGAAGCCTTCAGTTCATCTGAGGTCCAAGTTGACTTATCTTTGAGTTTCAGCTTCTTTGTACTTGATTCTCCCTCTTTCTCCTTTGAGCTAGATTCAGTATCCTCAGTTGGATGACTCCATTCTATTTCAACAAAGTGTGATACAAGTTCATCCAGTGAGTTAATAAAAACTCTCATGCGTGTCTTCCAATAAGTGTAGTTGGTTCCTTCCAGCAGTGATGGCCGAGACACCGAACCTCCTTCTTTGGTTGTCATGGTAAAACCAGATCACACCTTCCTTAACACAACCAAGGTAACAATAAGTGACTTAGCTCTGATAGCAAATGAAATTTGGTTTTACTTAATTAGTTTATTTATTAAAGCCGTGTTCCAACATAACCCATATAACCAAGCATGTAATAAAATAAAATAGAACACATAAGACTTGGTGACATATTTCGGTGAAATCCATCTACATCTATGGGGTCTGGGCCTGTTTATAATGACTCTCCTTCTAAAGGTTAGTCGTTATAAAACAATATCACTTTGTGTATATTTAAAGTTCCAAATGTGCTAAAATTAAAGTGTAAATATGAGGCGAAGACATGAGGTTGGCGAAGATGTGTTTTAATTAAATTTGAGAGATTAAAGATGAATTCCAATATTGTACCCATCATGAATAATGAGACAGATGTATGAAAACAAAACATATTAGATATACTCCACAGGAGTAGATAGTTGCGAAGGAATGCACATCTCCAATCAAAATTTTAAGGGAGTTCTAAATTGACCGTTAGATGGGGAAATAGATAGAATTATAATTATAATTTCGTCCTTGAGAAAAAATTCACTCTTCAAGTTCAAGGGGAAAATATGGAAATATATTTTCATTCTTTCTGAACAATTTAGGTTAGTTATTTTTATAACCATATTCGTAAAAGGTAACTAGCTAAATATTCCTTAAGGAAGCAATGGTAAAAAAGACTTTTGATTATCAAGCAAGTCTGTTTTTAATGGAAATCGTAAATTACCAATATTAGTGAATTACCCTCTAGTTAATTAATAATTTAAAAAGTCACCCCAACAGTAATCAAGCTTTAACCACAATCCTTCCCCTTCTCTTCCCATGAACCACCTATAACTCTACGAGTCCACCAATTCACAAACATCCATTATTTATCTTCACATGTGCCTGCAATCTTTACATGTCATCTACACATTAAACTACTTTTCTTCTTCATTACCCACTGTCCACTTCCTTTGCTTTTCTACTAGTTGGTTTAATTAGGGCACGCATCTCTTTAACTATAGCTATCACGCCGGATATCAATCACTTGAAAACCTAATATTATATTCCAGTACGCCCTCCAAAGAAAACCCAGAATTGGTTCTTTATTCCCATATTTTTCCTTCTTTTTTTTGATTAATTTTCGTGTTTGTGTTTTCTGACTTTCTGTAGCTGTTAAAAAGCGTTGGATCAGAGCGATTCGGTATGCACCACCGGCCTCATGGGGACCACGCCTGCGCATCATGCAAGCACCAGAGGAAGAAGTGCAAGGAGGATTGCACCATGGCGCCGTTTTTTCCTGTCCA
>JAULKM010000013.1:13458007-13471658 GCA_032355605.1 Rubia tinctorum
CAAACTAATAACCATGTGGAGAGATTAGACTAACTTTAAATCCTGAAACCCTAATAATCAAGCCAAAAAATAAAAACACTGTATATATCTGCATGTAATAACTCCTAAAAGCTTTAACTAAAGTTCAGAATCAAAACCCATCTCTAAAATCAAGCTAATGCTAGATTAATCAGAGCACAAAGCCCAGTACACATATACCTTGGATTAGTCGCATAATTCTTTATATATATCCATAGAACCAGTAATTTACATAGGTAAATAGCAAGAAATTTCCTATGCATTTTAACAATTTCATAAGAGAACACGAAGAAGGAAGTATATACCTGGCGGGCGGTGGAAGAGAAACGTTTACGAGGAGAAGTAAGAGTGCGACTATATGTGGAGAAAGGTGGGAAAAGTATATGAATAATATTGCATGTTTGGTCCCATACTCCTTAACTAATTGATTTTTCATCTTCGATTTTATGAAATTGTACTTTTCATCCCTCATTTTAGGGATGTCCAAATAGATCTGTAATCTGCGGGTAAAGCGAGTTATCTATTTTTAAATTTGGGTGGATATGAGTTAAATATGTAATGAGTTAAATAAGTAATAGGTCAAATGGGTAATTGAAAAATATAGGTTGGGCGGATTGGGTTTGCGGGTTAACCACTGTTATACCCATATGAGTTGAAATCTGCGAATCTACCCATATGGGTTGATATATAAACTCATATGAGTCAATATATGGATTGAAACCCTCGGGTTTACCCTACCCAAATGGGTTAATACATGGATTGAAACCCGCGGAGTTTTACCTTATGAGTTGATAGATAAGTTCATACGGGTTCATAAATGGGTTAAAACTCGTGGCTTTACCCATTTGCAACCCGTGAGTAAAATAATTTTTGACCCGCAGGTTGAGCGAGTTAATTTTTTATCCGTCATAAAATGGATCAATATGGGTTAATACCCATATTTTTTAACTATCCATTTTACCTAACACATATTGGACATGTCTGCTCAATTGCCACCCCTACTCATTTTTGTACCTTGGACGGAGGTACAACTTGAGCACGGCTGATGATTATCAACATGATGGTAAGATAAGTTGGTTTGGGATGGGTCAATCACGTTGGCAAGTTAAGCGGTCAATCTGAACGGATTAAGGTTGTGTTTGATAGAACTTATAAGTTGCTTTACTTATAAATTAAGCACTTTTTAGTGTTCGGTAAAGTGTAAGGATGACAATATTGATCTGTAACCCACAAATCAAGCGGGTTATTTATTTTTAAACTCAAATGAGTATGGATAAAATGGCTAATGGATAAAATGGGTAACGGGTTAAATGAGTAATTAAAAAATATGGGTCGAACGGATTGGGTTTGAGAGTTAATCGTGGGTTCATAAAATGGTCACACCCGCATATTAGACCCACAGGTTTACCCATTTTCAAATTTTCCTATGACCCATTTATATTTTATTTTTGCCTATTCTATGCTTATGCGCAGCTGCAACTCCCGAATTCAGACTATATATGGTTTATCATAATGATGAGAATAACCTTAGCGGCGATTAGATTTGTGAAAAAATCCGAACACATGAATTATCAGACTGGTTTTTAACCCAGAATTCTGAACAAGTACAGGAATCCCTAGTGTAGAAAGGGTCTATTAAAGGCGGTTATATCAGACCATTAAAGGCACTTTTATTGCGCCTTCTCTGGTCTTTCCTTCCATCGTCCATCAGTAGAAGGAGGTTCCAACAACCGCCTTTAAAAAGCCAAGGAAGGTGGTTAAAAATAGCCTTTGAAAAGACACTAGAACCACCTTTAATTATTTTTGAGCTCAGAAAGTTCTAGCATCCGTCGGACCTCTGATCAACTTTCCGAGTTCGTAAAGCCTGTTATTTATGAACTCGAAAATTGTACAATCAGATCTTCATAATTTCCTATATAGTTTCCGAACTCTTGTACCATTTCCGTTCCTATTCTGTCCAACGATTGCTCTAATTTGTCATAAATAGGAATTATTTACAAACTCGGAAATTTTTTCGTGTCTTTATTTCCGAACTTAGGAAGTATTAATCGTGGCTATGGAAAAATGGAAATGATTGTTTCCGAATTCGGAAATAATTTCCACTCTTATGGTAAATAAATATTTCCATTTTCTGTCTCCGGCTCTAAAAAAGGCCTCAATCAACAGCAACAATTATAACTCAATATATTATAGTATCTTGCATGTTCACAAAAATCTGTAGATAACGCTAACCAAACAATAATTTATAGATAGGAATAGGAAACACTGGGAATCTATTCCAAAAGTTCTAAACTACATTATTTTTCTAATTGTGTTAGCAATATCCGGATTCCCTACGGTTGCTGACCGAATGTGTATTAGATACCTAGCCAAAGAACTCCTCGCAACGTTGATATCATCAAGGGAGTAGGGCTTCGATTCCTTGATGAAAACCCGTCAATAACCAGTTAGTAGAAAATATAAGGTTAGTTAGATTTGTTGGAAGAAACAATTGTACACGTACCTTGTCAATTTGTAGAAAGTCATCTTTGACTTCTTGGATGCATTCAATCGCGTATAGCATGACGTAATAGCCGCACTCCCAGGTCTACACTTGTTTCTTGTACTTCAATAAATAAAATTAAAAACCTTAACTAAATTGTTATATAAATTAATTAAGTATTGTGAATTGAAAAATATTGTCCATAGCCCACTTTGATTTCGATCACCTCAATAATAATTTTATTTTGGCAGCTAATGTCTTGCATTGCCAACTCCAAAATCTCAACAAATGCACCTGACGGTTGGAGTGCAGGGGATCCATCCAATAAAAGCGGTTATAGGCGGGGACAATCAAAATCAATCTCCAATGGTCCCTGAATGAAAAAATTGAAATTATGCACGAAATGTGTGGTTTGTAGACGGAAGCTAAATCAAAAAACTTAGTATAGAACCTTTCAATGTATGGTGCTATGAACATCTCCTTATCCTTCTGCCCTAGGCTCTTGCAGATTCCTCTTTTGTTTTGTACAACCAACTTCTTGAATCGACATCGGGAACATGTATCTGATCCATCCCTTCTTTTGTTTATGTTTAAAAAACATGTACCTATGGAATGTTATTTTACTTTAGTAGCTCTAAGGCAATGACTGGAATATTGAATTTGACTAAAAATTATAGAAATAACTCATAAGGTGTAGATGGACATGATCATTTGATTGACTTGTTCACATCTTCACAGATCTTTGAAATCACTTCAAAATGCAATGATCTCTCAGTTGCATTCGAATACACATTCATTTCCCAAGAATGAGTATGTTAAGTTTCGATCATGCGATTGAAGCCAATTATACAGGACCCGTAGAAAGTGTGGTGAATCTCGAAGGACTTATGCTCTTGCAATTGGAGGTCTAAGCTTCATGTGTGTTTTTGGGACCGATTTAGGTGTTGTTTTGACGGGTTTTGGTGTTGTTTTGATGGGTTGAGGTGATGCGGGCCGTGTTTCCTTCAAATGTCGATCTGTTATAGTATTGGCATAAATAAGTCAACGAGGCCAAAGTAGAAACATTCCCCGTGCAGGACTAACCATCTTGTATTCTCCGTCTATGATTGGAAAAAGGGTGCCCAGCACCAATAGTTCCTCCAGTGAAACCCTAGAAATACCCTCAGCAATAGGTACAGAGTGTTGGTGTTTCATCAATTCATGCATAATTCCATTGGTTAAGTGGAGTGGTTTACCACCTATGCCTTGGTCTATATACTGCTCAAACAGGGGTGACTTCTACATTCCCACAAAACTACATATCAATTTACATATTTCATTAATTTTTAGCAAATTTTAGAACAACTATAATAAATATGCGTTTTTCCACTTGGTTGTAAGGCATTGTCTAGATTGTCCGATTTGAACAATCTCTGCTCGATTCTCACAGTTTTCACGATAGCCTCTCAATTCACCTCAATATCTCCCGGGGAATGACGTGATCCCCTTGATGGCGGCATCCATTCGGGCGTCAAATTATCTAAGTTGTCTGGAAGAACAAGCACGGTGTGTTGGATCAACCTGAGAATGAGGATCTCTTGCTGCTCAATTCTTTTGTCTTGAATAAGCGTTTTTGTAGGGTGTGGACTCTGGAGGGTTCAACACCATCGTTGGACCTAAAAATACTGAAAGTCTCCCGTTGGGTCATGAACGATCCCACTCCCCTAGCATGCAGTGGGTGGTCGGGTTTTTCGGTTGCTTCACAAAGGATGTCGTGTTTATCAGTTGGAATGAATTGTGCTTGTAATTGATCATTCTTCAATTTTTTCCTAAACATAATAGAACGTAAATAACAATACATGTATTAGAATATCAATTTAAAACTAATAATATATTCAATAAAATTTTATTTACAATTATTTCCGCAGTCAAATTTTTTTCATTTTTGACATACACTTCGTCTTCATTTTGCCGGCCTTTGAGAAATAGATAGTGCCTCTCAATATCATCCTCGTTGATTGGTTGCATAGAATCCCTTGCCTCATCTTTGGTCATCCCACCCTATAAATAAGTTTACACATAATCTTCAATACATTGTTTCACGAGGTCGATTGCCGCCTTGGCATATCCCTCACGGCTTAAGCGCTGAATTTTTTTATTCCACCTAGAGATTTCTTATGTCATGTCATGGCCTAAATTAGGATGTTAGACTTATGTCATGGCTATGGACATGTTAAACTAAACTTATTAATAATATGAAATTGTTATTACTAACATTATCCTTATTCACCAATGCCCTCCTTTCGTGGATCTCCCAACTGTCGGGCTGAATGTGAGTGTAAGTTAGCCACATGCGAGCACCCCTCTTATCACTAAAAATGTAGTCCCGGGACAAAGTGTACTATTTTGACACCAACTCTTTGACATCATCAACATAGCCTTCCTCCTCAAATCATCGATGTCTAGTGATTCGATGTCAAATGGCCTCTGTGAGGATTTTGAACTCCATTAGGTCAATCACTATGATACATTTTCAATCATGGACAAATTTAGGGAAATAACAATTTACTAATTGTACCTTGCATTCCATCCACAAAGTGGCCTAGTAATCTTTGGTGACGTCATGCCAACTATCGTAGCGGATGTCCACCCTCGTTCTGCCCACCTCGCTACCCAACTAGACCATTTAGCTCGTTGGGTCGACATAAACTTGTTAGATTGAATATCAATGAGGTTAACTCTTTTCCAGCCATTCTACGTTCTAAGGTTCTACAATGAATTCGGAGTATTCCTACATCTTCTGATTCGTCATCCTCATTTGCATCGTCATCCATATCATGGTTCATTGTTAGAGGATTTTCATTTTAGGAATGTGAAACTTGATCACTAGTCCATTTCTTAGACGTCATTTCGTATTCTACATTCAAAAAATACCATAAAATTACTTAACTTTCTTGAAGGATCTATGCATCCCGAAACATTAACAAACAAAAGATTAATAAAAAAAACATATTGAATACATTTACTCTAATAATTTGACATATAGAATACATATCACACATCCTTTAATTTAAAATATACATAATTAATCCTTCCCTCTTTTGATTGCCTAACCCTAACTTAATACACAATGAACACAAGACTAAATACTAAAATCCTAAACAAATGAAATGAACAAATATAGCCCACAAAACATGGAACCCTTCCTCATCGCTAACCCTTGTAGTGATACTAAATGAATCCAAGGAAACCCTAGGGTTTTTGGTCACACAATGTGAACCCTATCTAGGGTTCCATATTAAACAAAAACTAACCTTCTCCTTAAGGAAAGATGAGCACTTATTCTACCTTTTGGTTCATCTTCAAAGGATAAATCCCCATACCCTAGCAAAATCAAAATATTGAGTGGAGGAATTTGAATATAAGAGACTATAGATGAAAAACATGATTGAAACATACCTTAAATGCAGTGAAGATGAAATCTTGGAGTTGAAATGAGGTAGAATTGAGGTGAGGATTTGGGAGATTATTAGGGAGTAAAAAATGGTGGGAAAGAGTTGGGGGGTTTTCAAATGAGAATTAATTGGCCCTTTGAAAACCCGTTTACGCATTTTTTTGCGTATTTAAAGAGTTTCCGAACTTGGAAACCCTGTTTTCTCTATTTACGAACTCATAAAATTAAATAATCTATCAAAAATGATTTACGAGTTTGGAAATTTATTTAAAATAACAAAAAAAAGGTCAAAATTCAAAACCCCAATTCAAACTCCCCCTTCTTCCCAAACCCTCAATCCAAAAATTTCATCCTCACCCTCAATCCAAACTACCAAGAATGATTCATAAAACCAAGCATGCAAAGTCAAAGGCGAGCAATAGGAGCCATCGCCCTATGACGGAGATCAGTCAATCTACAAAATTCTTCAATGAAAGGGCCGATGAAAGGTATGTGGCCTTCTCTAAGAGGAAAGTATTAAATTCAAAGGGCTTTTTACAGTCTAAGATTGGTGAGTTAGGGGTAGATTATTAGCTTGCCGGTTTTAAAACTCAACATCTTGAGAAATTATTTTGCATCGAGGAACCCGTTCATGTCGACAAGGTGATCCAATTCTACGCTAATTTGGGTCAAAGTAGCAATAATCGTGAATTAACTAGAGTGAATGGGAAGGATGTTAGAGTGGCAAAGTATTGTATTAATGAAGCCCTTGATTGCCCTTACATAACCCCCACTAAATTGAGACCCAACGATCCATTAGAAATTTACCACACTAATAGTTGGGTCGGGCATGAGCGACACAACCCCTCTATGTCCAGTTATAATGGCTAAGAAGTACTTTAAGATGTTGGGGAGTGATGCGGGGAAATCCGAGTCGTATGATATTAGTGTGCTAACCATCAAGCAACGACTCATCTATGAGTTAATTTTCCTTAACGCCTGGCCAACAGGAGGCCACACGTGCGAGCCGGTGATTAGGAATTCGAAGTTGTTTTACTCTGTCATGGAGGGGGTAAAAATTAACTCGGGCTATTCAATCATCTCTTTCATGATGAAGGCGATGAACGCGAAAAAGAAGGACCTCATATACGGTGGTCTGATCACCACCATGTTGAAGAAGGCGGGAGTGTAAGTAGTCAACAGACCTCTCAACACTCAATATTATGATGAATAATGGTTCCAAAACAAAGGGCTTGAGCAAGGTATTGATGGGAAATGAAAGCCTAAGATAATTCCCGGTCAACATGCCAAGGGTGCCTGGTCAACATGCCAAGGGTGCGAAGAGAGCTCACGAGGCTGACCTAGGTAGATCCAAGGAATCGAGCTCCAGTGAGTATTCCATCACATTTTAAATTACATGATTTAGATGATGTGCTCAAATTGTGTTATATTATCTTGTATTCTAATTTATTTAAATTGGCAGGTTCACAGACCGATTGGAAGGCTAGGCTAAAGAAGTATTTTGATTACTTGTGTGCATACGTGATCGAGACTCACAAGATGTTGAATCGGGCCCACTTGCATCATGTGGCATTCACTGAATCCCAAGGACTTCAGCTTGAATTGAGTGAAGACGAAGATCAAGGAAACTTTGATCCAGTTTTCTTGGAGACAAGCGATGAGGAAGGTGCTGACGGTAGTGGTGACGTTGATGAGAGATGGCATGGAGGGAATCCGGATGGAGAAGAAGAAATTGGTGGACACCCGGATGCTAAAGGTGCTGAAGACACTGGTGGTGACCGAAATGACAAGACAGACCCGGAATAAAAATCATGTTTGAGGAGGTGCAATAGGGAGTCAAATTTGAACCTATTTGGAATTTATACATTGTATTGATATGGTGCATAAGATTCTACTTATTTTGAACCTTATTTCTTGAAGTTAAGTTTAGGATAAAACTTTCAACCTTGTTTTGGATATTTTGAATTTAGACCTTTGAATGCATTTCACCTTTGTCTAAATTTAAATCGCCCATTGCATTATATTTTCAAGTTTGAACCTAAATCCCCCCATTGCATTATATTGACAATGATATGAGTGAGTATTAAGATTATGTGATCAATTTGAATGGAAAAAGGTTTGGAATGTTAGAAATTTTGAGTTTGATCGAAAGTACTGATCTAATTCCGAGTTTGGAATCTCTTCTTCCCTTTATCTTTGCAGGGTAGACAAGATTCTGAGTTCGAAAGTTTGAGGTTTTTTTTACCATCAGTTAGGAAACACTTTCCGAGTTTGGAAAGTTAGTTTCGAGCTTGTGTGCAGTTTTCATACTCTCTCTGGAAATGAATGAAAAGCGAAATTTCTTTTAATTAACCATTTCCTCATTCGGAAATGGACTAGATCCAAATTTTAAAGGCCCGACCTGTAGTTTCCGAACTCAAAAACCCCACGACTTAATAAAAAATCAGATCGTCTCTTCAATTTCAATCTCAAATCCTCAAATCTTACTCTATCATTGCAAACTGGCAAACATAATCATCCACATCCAACTTCATGAAACCCTCAATGTAGTGTCAATGGCTAGAGGAGGCGCATCCCGGAGTTGAATTCCTAGGTCTAGATCCACCGGCAACACATCATAGACAAGGTTCGTATCTCCTTTTACCCAAAAATGTTATGAAGAATTGCATGAAAATGGAAAGCTATTAGATTTCTATTTAATTAATTTTGTAGAATATCTTGCAATAGCATTGGCCGAACCTCTTAGTAAATTTAGCGAACAACATGTCGAGAAGTTGTTATCTTGCAACGAGAGCGCTCATTTTGATTTAACTTGTCAATTTTATGCTAATTTATGTGGAGTAGCTAACGGTGACTATGAGACTAGGGTTGGGGGCTTAGACATTCCCATTAGCCAATGGTATATCCATAAATTGTTGGTTGCCCTTACGAACACCCCGAATATGTTTTTCGAAATACTTAGGTGGGTCATTGGATGATCGTTACCATAGGGAGAAGTGGTCGTTAGATAGTGATTACCCATATGTTGACTTTGTGGGATGTAGCGTGAAATATTTTGGCCGCGATAGTAGGGAATTGGGAAGGCCGAAAACCTTTGATCTAGAAGTTTTGACAATTGATCAACACATCACTTATGAGATTATTGCTAGAACTCTAGTTCCCTTGGGTGGACACATCACCGAGCCTAACTATCTCACTCTCAAAATTCTAGTTCATTATGGAGGGTAGAAAAATAAATCCGGGGCGACCATCATTAAGCATGTTGTACATTGTGACTTCAAAGAAGTTGATCAAAGGTCTCCCTTACAGCCATTTGATCATGCTAATTTTGAAGAAGGTCCTGGGGTTGGCTATTAGCGGTGAGGAGAAGGGCCCGAAGTATTTTGACAAAACTTACTTCGAGAAGAAGGATTGGATTTTGATCGATTATAAGTGGTTTCACAAGCTTGAGGAGGCCTTCGAGGGTAATAAAAGGCCACGGATTGAGGAAATACCACAAATTGAGGAAGGTTAGTGACTTTTGATTCAAAAATATTTGGTTTATTTACATTTATTCTTTTACTTATGGCAATTATTGTTCCATGAAGGTACGGAAAAGCATATCTCAAAGGTTTCAAAGATTGCTACAAGTGGATGCGGAAGGAGTTTTGCGCAATGGAAGCCAAGATCAAATTCAAGGAAAATCCCAAAGAGCTTATGAGCGACACCTTGCGTCAACCTCCCACCCACGATTCAACCGTTCAACTTAAACGACCGACATTGAAGATGATGACAAATAAATGTTCATGAATGAGTGAATTTATTGACTATGTTTAATTGATCTATGTTATGCTACAATTTTTGTCTCTGGAACTTATAATTTGATATCCGGATTGGTATTACGAATACTTTTCCTTTAGTATTTGTTTTTCTTCATTATTATCGAAACTTTTGACTTCAAAGTTATGAACTAATAATTTAAGTGTATCTCTTGATTAATAAAGTTGTCATTTCCAGGGACAAATATTTGGATACAATTAACACTAATTAGAGACACCGAACTCGACAAATGAGAAAACAAACCTTAAGGAGGAACCATTAATCACTTATGCTCCCTCTTCCTCACCACCTTCTTTGACTGTTTCCTTCTACGGTTGATCTTCCCTCTAAAGTCGACCCACATGCCTTCGTCGTGATCTATACGGCCAACAATGCCGTGAAGACTCGAATCATCCTCCTCAAGGAAAATATCATCTTGCAATCCACCACTTGGAGTATGCTGCCAAAATCCAATGATTTCCTCGAATTCATTCTCTATGACAAAAGCTCGCTTTCCTTCTACAACAATCTCCCACCTTGAATCAACAGGACCCCTAATATAGAAAACCTGGTGTGCTTGAGATGCTCGAATAAATGGATCATCCCTTTAGCCCACCCTGCTTCAGTCGACAAAGGTGAATCCCAAATCCTCGGTGCGCTAACCAATGTTAATATCACTGATATTTAAAAACGGGGACCCTCATCATGACATAGTTAAGCTCCCAGATTTTAGAGATCGTACCAAAGTAACACTTTTGAGCGTACATGGGATTCTCTTCACTACCACTTCCTACATGCAAAACTTCAGAGATGAGTGACACACCACAGTTCTAAGATACACTCTTATCATCATTTGATTTTGTTGCAAAGGAGAAACTGTTGATGTCGTAACACTTGTATGATCCAAATGGTCTACGAGCCAACCATTTAACTTTTGAGGAATGTTCCCCGACAATTACGTGGTCCCTCAACCATGAAGCAAATGTTGCAGTGTGCATTTGGAGGACCCGAGCCTCATTAAAATTAGGGTTCCTCACTCATATTGTATCCACGTGGACCTCGATGTAGGGGACTGATTCTTCATGGTTGTGCAAAACGTAAAGATGTGCAACACTTAATCTTCGGCTCTAGGACTGTAAAGTTTCCCCTATCTCACCCCTAAACCTTCTATCCTCCTATCATGTCTACCAATTGGAACACCAACAAATTCAACTTCCTTCATATACTCAGTGAAAAATTTAATGGCCTCCTCTGTCACGTAAGGCTGCACAGTACTAGCATCTGGCCTATACAGATTTTTCACAAAATGCTTGAATATTTTCATGTATCTCTCAAAGGGGTAAAACTATCTTTAAAAAACTTGACCACGTTGCTTTATCTACCAAACCAAATGAACACACAGGTTAACAATAATGTTAAATAATGAGGGCCGAAAATACATTTCCATCCGGCATAAAACTTCAACAATTATAACCTACAACCTATCCAACTTTGAAACACTTATCCTCTTGCAACAAATAGACTTTAAAAAAAACATAGCTGTGCAATGCACTATCTTACATGAGATGGGGGTGAGCTAGGATCACAATTACATTCAATTCTTGCATGACAATCGTGTGACTTCAACCCAACCAATTTCAACTCTTCCACTGACACGCAAGTGCTAATTTTAGACGAGTATGTACCTAGAACTTTCACCCTACTCAATGTACCAGAAAAATATTTCTTCTCCGACTGTTACATAGAATAGCATGTCGGGGGTAAATAACAATCATCACTGGAAGTGACTGTCCCCAGATTCTTCCAAACACCCATCTCAACCAAATCAAGGCTAGCTTTCAACCAGTCATTTGTTTTTCCAGGGGTATTTAACAACGTCCTAATCAATGAATCACAAACATTCTTATCAATGTGCATGACATCCAAACAATGTCTAACAACCAAATCCTTCCAATAAGGGAGATTGAAAAAATCGAACATGTCTTCCAACTACCATTAACAACTGCTTTTCTTTTCTTCTTCCCAAAGTCATTGGGTAATTTTTTCACATTATCAAAAACCTATTCACCATTTAGTGGAACATGTGGTCCCCTACCTTCCACTTTCCCATTGAACCATTTCTTCGCGGAGCGCCATGGGTGCCCCTCCAGAAGAAACCTCATATGTCACTGATAAACTGTTTTACAACCGTGTTTTAGTTGAAGAAAATCAACATCCTTGTCATAGAAGGGACAAGCTAAGTGGCCTTTCACTCTTTACCCAGACAAACTTCCATATGTGGGGGAGTCATTGATGGTGCAAAATAAAATAGCTTTCAAAGTAAAGAAATCTTCACCCAAACCATCATACGTTTGAACACCATCTTCGAACAAAGTCAACAAATCCTCCATGAGTGGAGTAAGATACGCATCAATATTATTACCCGATTTCTTTGGCCCTGATATCATCAAATACAACATAACATACTTCCGCTTCATGGTTAACCAAGATGGAAGGTTGTAAATTACTAACATAACAAGCCAACTACTATGAGTGCTGCTCATATTACCAAATGGATTCATACCGTCGCTACAAAAGCCTAACCTTAAATGTCGCGATTCATTTCCAAACTCGGGGTACAAGTATCGCACAGATAGATTTCATTTTGATGGGTCAATTGAGAAAGATCCCAAGCTAAAAATATTATCTGGGTCAGAGATATTAGAGCAACTTGATGGTATGGTGAACAAGTTTGGGAAGTATGAAGCTCCAAAGGCCGGAAGAAAAAGAAAACTGAAGGATTCCAGTAGTACTCCTAATGAAAGTAGATACAATTGGAAGAAGGTGAGTATATTTTTTCAATTGCCATATTGGAAAGAAAATCTTGTTCCCCATAACCTTGATATCATGCACATAGAGAAAAATGTCATGGAAAATATCTTGTGGAATTTGCTTTGTGTTGCCGGTAAAACAAAAGATAATATTAAGTGTAGACGGGACCTTCAAGAGTTTAGGGATCAAAAAAGCACTTCATCCTTAGACGAATGGTGGTCCTCTTCCACCTGCGAGTACGACATTGAGTGTGCTAGAAGAAGATATTTTTCTCAAGGTGCTGAAGAGTGTAAAGGTTCCAGATGGGTTCTCATCGAATTTATCAAAATGTGTTAATTTGCAACACGGAAAATATATGGTCTTAAAAGTCATGACTTCCACATTATAATGCAATAACTGCTACCAATTGCATTAAGAAGATCGGTTCCTAAACATGTCTGCAAAGCCATAATTGGCTTATGTGATACGTTCAAGCAATTGTATTCAAAAGTTCACACTGTAGCTGATTTTGAAACTTTAGAAGACCGAGTTGCCTTGGTGCTTTGTGAATTAGAGAAAATATTTCATCCTTCTTTTTTTATGTTATGGAACATTTGCCAATTCACTTTCCAGAAGAAGCCAAACTTGCTGGACCTGTTCATACTCGCTCAATGCATCCGATTGAAAGGTAAAATATTATTAGTGAGTAGAATCAATTTTATTTAATGAGTAATTAACCTTGATTTGTACTTTAGTAAAGAATTAATTGTACTCAATCTCATATAATTCTTTTAGGAATTTGTGCACATTAAAAAACTATGTCCGCACTCGAAGTCACCCAAAAGGATCTATAGCTGAGGGATATCTAGTTGAAGAATGCATGACATTTTGTTCTATGTATTTAAGCGATGTTGAGTCAAAGTTAAATAGACCTAGTAGAAACATTGAAGGTGGTGAGAATTTCCCTACAGAAAGTGGTCTTCCTCTCGAAAAAGAGGAAAACATTTTGTAAGACAACATTGAATGGGTTTAAGAACATAGATATGTGATTAATAATTGGGATATATACCAATATAACCCTACCTACTTGACATAAGTGCCAATATAACCCTCAGATAATTTTTAGTGCA
>JAULKM010000013.1:13471758-13496499 GCA_032355605.1 Rubia tinctorum
AATTAAAGTGTCTGGATCTCTTGGGAACCCTATACCCTTTCTCCGTTGCATTTAGAAATTTCTCAAATATTTATTATGATTAAGGTATCGAGGGAGAGTGAAAGTGAACTGTCATTAAATTGAATATCTGATGCTTTTTTGTAGATGGATAAATCTTGGATTGACATTCACAATCGAACTTCTGCGTGCTTCACTGCTCGGGACTATAAATAACTTTCCATCTTATGCCATGCTTTCCGGTTGGAGTACAAAAGGTAAATATGCTTGCCCGTGCTGTAACAAAGATGGAAAGGGTCGTTGGCTTACTAATGTTATATGTGGAGTCGTCGGTTTCTTTCAAATGAGCATAAGTAATGCACAGATAGATTTCATTTTGATGGGTCAATTGAGAAATATCCCAAGCCAAAAAGATTATCCGGGTCAGAGATATTAGGGCAACTTAATGGTATGGTGAACAAGTTTGGGAAGTATGAAGCTCTAAAGGCCGGAAGAAAAAGAAAACTGAAGGATTCCAATAGTACTCCTAATGAAAGTAGATACAACTGGAAGAATGTGAATATATTTTTTCAATTGCCATATTGGAAATAAAATCTTGTTCCCCATAACCTTGATATCATACACATAGAGAAAAATGTCACTGAAAATATCTTGTGGACTTTGCTTGGTGTTACCGGTAAAACAAAAGATAATATTGATTCTAGACGGGACCTTCAAGAATTAGGGATCAGAAAATCACTTCATCCTCAGACGAATGGTGGTTCTCTTCCACCTGCGAGTATGACATTGAGTGTGCTGGAAAAAGATATTTTTCTCAACGTGCTGAGGAGTGTAAAGGTTTCATATGGGTACTAATCGAATATATCAAAATGTGTTAATTTGCAAGCATGACAAATATATGGTCTTAAAAGTCATGACTGCCACATTCTGCTACCAATTCCATTAAGAATATCGGTTCCTAAACATGTCTGCAAAGCCATAATTGGCTTATGTGATGTGTTCAAGCAATTGTATTCAAAAGTTCACACTGTAGCTGATTTTGAAGTTTTAGAAGACCGGGTTGCCTTGGTGCTTTGTGAATTAGAGAAAATATTTCCTCCTTCTTTTTTTGATGTTATGGAGCATTTGCCAATTCACTTGCCAGAAGAGGCCAAACTTGCTGGACCTGTTCATACTCGCTCAATGTATCCGATTGAAAGGTAAAATATTATTAGTGAGTAGAATCAGTGATATTTAATGAGAAATTAACCTTTATTTGTGCTTTAGTAAAGAATTAATTGTACCCAATCTCATATAATTCTTTTAGGTATTTGTGCACATTAAAAAACTATGTCCGCATTCGAAGTCACCCAGAAGGATCTATAGCTGAGGGATATCTGGCTGAAGAATGCATGACATTTTGTTCTACATATTTAAGTGATGTTGAGTCAAAGTTAAATAGATCTAGTAGAAACATTGAAGGTTGTGAGGATTTCCCTACAGAAGGTGGTCGTCCTCTTGGAAAAGAAGAAAACATTTTGTTGGACAACATTGAATGGGTTCAAGCACATAGATACGTGATTAATAATTTGTCTATTATCGACCCCTTCAAAAGGTTTGTATGCAGATCAAATTACTTCTTATTTATTGTTTCAAAAATTCATATTTTAATGCATAACATGTGTATTTGCAGGAAACATTTGAAAGAAATAAAGAGTAGGAGTCGTCGCTTGTCAAGTTATGATATTCAAAAAAATCATACTGAAACTTTTCACGAGTGGTTCAAAAGTCACGTAAGTTCATAAATTTCTCCTAAAATTTTGTGGTTAATATTAATTTGTTACAAGTAAATATGTAAAGTACCACATATGTTTTAATTTATAGGTAAGTCAAATGGTGAATGCAAACCATGGTAACACTGTAGACCCAACAATTTGCAAATTGGCTGCAGGACCAAGTAAATGGGTTCGGCGTTATACGGGATATGTTATAAATGGCTTGAGGTTTCATACTAAACAACGAGAGATACGGAGGAAAACTCAAAATAGTGGAGTATTCTTAAGTGCTACAACTAGTAGTTTCTCAAGTACTAAGGATAAAAATCCCATCTCTGGAGATGTAGCATTTTATGGTATTTTGCAAGATATTTTAGAAGTGAGATACACTAATGATTTGAAGTTTGTGTTATTCAAGTGTGATTGGGTTGACTACAATACAGGACTGAGACGCGATGAGTTCAATTTCACTTTAGTAAACTTTAATCACTTATTGTATAGACAAAGGAGAATAATAGATGAGCCATTTATTCTAGCATTTCAAGCACAACAAGCTTGGTTCATTCAAGATGCAGTTGACACAGATTAACACGTGGCTTTGAAGATGACTCCTCGAGGTTTATTCAATGTGGATCCCGAAGTTAACAAATTTCAGGATATTGAGAATGAACAATTTCCCAGCCATGAAGAGGAAACAAACAATGGGGCTGAATTTGATTCGTGGGTTAGACAAGATAGTGAGGGAATTACAATAGAACATCCTATTAGTGAAACTCTTATTGATGATCAAAATTCTGATGATGCAAATTATGAGGATGATGATGATGAAATATACTACTTTTCTAGTGACAGTTCACACGACTCTACCGATGAAGATGATTTTTTTGATAGAATGACCTCTTCTAGTGAGATTGAAAGTGATTAAGACACTCCGTATGTCCCTCACTGCCTTTATTTATTTTTAAAAAAATTTCAATGACTCTTTCTTCCTTATTCACGAATGTGAACGATGGATTTATGCATTGCCCAATTTATTGCATTGTATTTTTCCTCCACGGCTCTGAAAAGTTGTATCAACATTGAATTTCAATTTTATTTGACGTAATCTTGCGTGTTTTGTGCATCACTTCGTTTATGGATTTAACGTGTTTAATTTAATGCCTAACTAATTTTTTACCATTTTCCCTAATTACCAATATTTTTGTATTATGTAGGTTTGAGGTGCTAATTTCAGAAGTTTCCACGCAACTTTAAGTTTATGAGGTACTATTTATGTATGTTTTCTTTGAGATCTAGTTGCCTTTTATTTTATTTTAGAGTGTTGTGCAAGTTCCACATCCTTGAATATTAGAGAAAGTTGGCATGAAGAAAGAGGCTGATTATGAACCATAACATCGATTTTTTAATGCATTTTCAATAATGATATCCTGAGATGGCTGCTTCAGTAGTTGAGTTATTTTTCTGAATACTGATACATTTGTGATGATGCAATGACATTTGAATACACATGATAAGTTTTTACTGCTAAACTTGTTGCTATATTTTTTTAGTCTATTTTATGAGTAGGAGATGTATTCCCAAAATTGTATGCATAATATGCAGTTAAATATGGCCAATCTGCCTGCATGAAAATAACCCCTTTTAACCAGTAGTTTGACTTAGGGGTCAAGAATGATGTCTTCAACTTTGGTTCTTTTGATGTCAATCGACCTGTAACTGTGATGTTGCTTATCTTTGATAAATGTCATGATTGGAACCATCTTTTTGGATGTATATGCTGATATTTAAGCCACTCAATTCGACAATAAAATTCTTGAAAAGTTTCCATAGAGATATAAGTGTATATGTGTGTTAATTTTAAACTTCAGTTAGGTCATTTCCAATTAACATGCATGTTAGTTGGATCTTCCTGTGTTGTAGTGCACAATTATGCATCCCTTGATTCCCTGAAACAATATTCTTTCCTTTTACTTTTCCCTTTTAAGAAAGTTCATCTTGTTTTTCTTACTGCTCAATTCTCTATGTAGTTAGTAACTTATTGCAATTATTGTGTCTCACTCTGCTCAATTTTCTACAATATCTTTTACTATGAAGAATGATTATCTTGTGGGCTCCTTTTGCTCAGTTTTAGGTTGCATAGCAATTGTGTAAGAGAGTTTCAGCTGCACTTGCAAAGAGAAGAATGCTCATTTCTCTCCCATCCATGTCAAGAACTTGCGTAAGCATGGCCTCAATATTTTCTTCCTCCTTGACAAGGATCAGAAGCTCGTCGCTGAAGTCTCCACCGTTTACTTCCTACAGTCCAACATTCATATTCAGCTTATGAAAGCAACTTGTCAGCTTGTGAAGATTTTTTTATTTCTTTCACCTTCTTCGCCAAATGTTGTTGCTGTTGTTCTGTTATTTAATGTTCTTTCCAGGATATTGAGGCAATGAAGTAGACCACAAATAAGATGTTTAATGTTCAGGTTGTTGTTGATAGCAATAAAGGACTCGTAGTTAGCTGAAGTAAAGAGTGGAAATTCCGTCAATATATTAAGTAAAGTTGTGAGAAATGGTATAGCAATTGTAGTGCATACACGTTGAGATTGAAACATTGTAGGGCAAAATTCAGACACAAGCTTCCAATGTGGAGATTTGAGTGGAGCTATGTATAATTATTTTCTTGTTTTTGAATTTAATTAATGTATGATAAACTGTATTAAACTAATTATTTTTAATAAAAAAATCAAGAAAATGAGGCAAAAATGCAAATGGGTCAAAATAGGTTGATTTGGTATGATTTAAAAATAAGATTAGTTTAAAATACACCAATCACCCTCATTTTCATTCTCATTCTTGGTATGATTTTAAAAAAGATTAGTTTAAAACATAAAAGTTTAGTAATATGTAAGTAACGGAGAGAGTGTGAACCTCGACATAAGAGTGCACGGTTTATAATGTGGTCATTTGAATGGAAAATAGTGAAATGTTTTGCCAGAAAAATATAATTTTAATTATGTAAGAGATATAGTGAATGCTCTCATCAACTATCGAAATGTAGTGCAAGCTTACTATAAGACCTTTGACAAAGTGGTAACAAAATAAATTCATTATCTTAAATGTTGCAAATAATATGGCAATGTTTTGACATTTTAGTAATATGGCCAAACTGTGCCACAAATTTACAACACATTCGTTATTGTGTCATCTAATTAAGACATTTTACATCATTGTCGTAAATTATATGTCGTGATCTTGGGGCATTATAGAAACTATCACATATATGTCACAGGAAAGATGACACAACAAAGAAATGACACAATTGTGCCACAAATTTACAACAAATTAATAATTATGTCATTTAATTGTGACATTTTATTCAAGTGTTGTAAAATATACGTCGTAATATTGAGACACTGAATCATGTGTCGCATATGTGTCATAAGAAAGGTGACATGGCAAGGAAATGACGTAAAATTGTCGTAAATAAATGGCACATTGGCATAAGCGTGGTGAATATATGACATTTACATATTAGCCACATGCATATATGTCACAATAGGTCAACTTTGTTGTAGTGAAATTCCTTCCATTGCTCATCATCCGAAATATGTCTAATCGCATCATCCGCGGACCAAACCCTATCTGCATACCAATGCAACAACTTTGCATCCTCCCTGCGCGCATACAACTTCTTCAAACGGGGTATGATAGGGAGATGCCATAACACTTTTGGCGGTGTATTTTTCTTTGATTTGGATACAACTTCCGCACCCACAAAAATTCCACCACTCTTCAACTTGTACCGAGACTCTCCGAAAATCCGACAAGTTTCTCCACATTTATCTAATTCTTCCCTATACAACAAATAATCGTTTGGACATGCATGAATTTTTGAAGTTCCAACCCCACTGGGCATAGAATTATTTTGGCAGCATAAAACCTATCGGGAAATACATTACCTCCAGGAAGCAAATACCTAAACAACTCGAGACACTCGATCATCAACTTATCATTCTATCCAAATTTCACCTTCAGATTCATTATCTACAATGTTGCACTCAAAACTGAGTGTTTTGAACCATTGTACAAAGGCGTCCCTTTGTCATCAATCAGTGCCTACTCGGGTTTACCGTTGAACTCCCTCACAATATCTTCCACCATTTCATCGAACTCCACATTTCCATCCAGTTCATCTCCCTCCTTCGTGTTTCCCAATTCAATATTTTCAGAGGGATCCACAATTACTTCCCTGTGCCATACCCAACGAGTGTAGGTAGTTTGAAACCTCCTCCTTACGAGATGTTCCCGCATCTTCTTCTTCCTTAAAAATGCATCATTTCTACAATCCTTACACGGGCATCGTGCTTGCACCTGACCTTTTTTTAGAATCATCTTCAAACACTAAAGAAATAAATGATTATACCAATGACATGTACTTGAGCGATTTTCTAAGATCATTACTAATGAGTTCATCTCGATCTATTATCTTACAATTAAGTCAATTACAATACAACCCATTACCATTCATTCAACAATAATCAAATCCCATATCAAATAATTGAACATATATATATGTATGTCATTGAAATCATCATGCCCTTAATATTTACATGACTTTGAACTAAATTTGAAAAAAAAACTAACCTTTTCCAATCGAAAGATGACACACTGTAAAGTATGAAATCACTTCTTCATTAATGGACAAGAAATGGGAGAAAACCCTTCACACAATGATTGGATTTTGGCCATTAAATTATTAGGGCGTATTTTTTTATACTTACACAGTTTCCGAACTTGGAAAATAAAGACATTAAAATCAAAGGCACGATCAATTATTTTCCGAGATCGAAAAATAGTTACAATAAATATACGAGTTTGGAATAGTGCTCTTCTCTTCAGGTCCATGAAAACACATAATTACGAACTCAAAAATATCATCGGACCACTTTTTTTAGATCAGAATATGCCATTTTAAAAGTCGATCATGCCTAACCGCCTTTAAATGGACCAATTTAAAGGCAATTATGTCCTTCACTGCCTTCCATTAACCCTATTTAAAGGCGGTTTTTTAAAAACTGCCTTTAAATGAAATTAACCGCCTTCAAATTATTTGGCCGTGCACGATTGACATTTTCCGAGCTCAGAAAGTACTCTTGAAGGCGGTCATAGGCACTTTTTTTTAAAACCGCCTTCCATTGCCACCTTTAGTAGAATCCTCTCCACCAGTGAATTCTGAACAAGTCCCAGAATGTCGTGCGAGGGGTGAGTTCACAGTATACCATGAGAGAGTGTGCTTATTCTTTTTCACCTAGTCCCCGTACCTCGAATCCATTGACTTTGATATATTAGCTGGTCATTTCATATTCCAAGATTAGCATGCAAAAGATGAGCATTTCAAACCATTATTTGAGCATATCAATAAGAAAACTTTATACAATAGTGAGTTTAAAAACAACTAGTCTGGAAGCTCAAACTGAAGCCAAGAAATAAGGGTTAAAGTTTATGTATATGCATGGCATATAAACTCATATGGGTCAATATATGGGTTGAAACTTGTCGATTTACCCATTTTTTACCGGCGAGTTAAGTGATTTTTAGCTCGCAGGTTAAGCGGGTTTTGTTTTGTCTCATTTTTCACCTGACCCATTTTCTACCCATTGTAAAACGGGTCAAAATGGGTTAATACCCATATTTTTTTATCCCCAATATTTTGACCCGTATACGACCCATTCACCCCATTTTCCAACCCTAATGCACTAGTGGAGAATGGCTTATTAAAGGCGGAGGCGATTCTACTTAATTTTCCAGGAATTGCCTTCTGGAGAGAGTTATGGGCTTGGAACCAGGCCATTCTGGACGCATTCAAAAATCAAAGGCGGTTCATGTTCATTGGAAGGCGGTTCTTTTATATGAATCAAATACGGTCTATTGAGTAACTGCCTTTGATTGAGTACAATCAAAGGTGGTTGTCTAAAAGTGACTTCTACTGTGGAAGGTTCTAGACTCGGAACTGGGATACAAATATGGTTCCGAGTCCGAAACCTTTGTAGCTGAGGCTTCTTGAAAGGACGAATATTATTACAATTTTGTAACATCCTCAGACTGTAGTTCCAACCTAGGAACTATGTCTGGTTCTTTGTGAGCTAGTGGTAGATAAGTTCAGCTTTTAGAACTACTTAAAACAGGGAGCTTATATTAAGCGGGTTCAAGCCTCACAATTTCGAGAATTATTTGTGAAGAGGCATAACCCACTTCTTGGGTTTTATTGTGGAATTAATTCGTGAAGGTATGTTCAAGTCAATCACTTATTAGAATTCATTCAATTCAATTATATTAGAAATGGGTTGAACTAGTGTTTGTGTGTGGAATTCGTTTTTTGAGGGGAAATGGGTTGGATTAGGGTTTATGTTGCGTGGAATATTCGTTTTAAGCCATAATCCATTATAGGCACGTACGCATGCTCCTTTCATGGATAGAATTGAACTCATCGGTGGTGATCACAGGGATTCACCTGATTATATTCCCTTGGTAGAATCATTTGTTTCATTGGCTTTTAAACACACGTCGAGGAAAGGCAAGGTACATGCACGTTTCCCATGTAAGGATTGTAAGCATGATGCATATGTGGGTAAGAAGAAGTTGCATTAGCATCTTATAATGCAAGGTTTTCAAACTAATTATACACACTGGATATGGCACGAGGTGGTTCACACGATTAATGATGATGATGTTAAAACTAATGATGGGGTTTGTTTCGATGGAGATGATGAATTTGATGAGATCGTGGAGGATGTAACTAGAGAATTTCATGGTAAACCGGAGGCTCTTAAAGTGTTGATCAATGACAAGAAGACTGCATTGTATAATGGGTCCACTCATTCTGTTTTGAGCACTACATTGAGGATAATAAATTTGAAGGTGAAGTATGGGTGGACTGAGAAAAGTATGACTCAGACACTTGAATTGCTAAGGGAATTGCTTCCAGATGGTAATCTTATGCCCTATAGAGAAAATTTTCATGTATGTGGCGAGTCTCGATACAAGTTGAAGTGGGGAAAGATTGATGTGGGTGCGGAATTTGGTTTCATCTCAATGGGGAGATTGACTTACGCCCACCGCCAGTACCGCTAATGGGTGTGCAAATTTTTTTACAGGGTTAAAGAATTTCCAAATAACTTTGGGAAGGGGAAGCAAAAATCTTCAGCAGAAGGAAGTTGGAAGAAATGCTCTAATTTTTTTCAAACTCCTTTACTGGAAGGATTTGGATGTCGAACACTGTCTTCATGTAATGCACATCGAGAAAAATGTGTGTGATTCATTGGTTGGTACATAGTTGAATACCCCTGGGAAAACTAAAGAAGGGTTGAAGGCCTGGCTTGACATGGTCGATATCAGAATCAGAGAGGGTCTGTGTTCGGTTACAGATGGGGATAAGTGTTATCTCCCACCTGCATGTTTCTCCATTTCTGATACAAAGAATAAATGTTTTTGTAACACCCTCAACAATTTGAAGGTGCCCGCCGCATATTCCTCTAACTTAAGTTCATGCATATCGGTGAAGGAGTTGAAGTTGTTAGGTCTTAAATCACATGGCTACCACAATCTAATGTAGGAATTGAATTCCATTGCAATAAGGTCATCTTTTCCTTCCTATGTAAGAACGTACATTACAAAGCTTTGTTTGTTCTTCAAGTCTATTTGTTTGAAAAGGATCACTGTTGCAAAGCTTGACAGGTTGCAGGTGATGGTTGTTGAAGTGATATGCCATATGGAGATGTACTTTCGGCTATCATTCTTTGAAATTATAGTACATTTGATAATCCATTTGGTCCATGAGATCAAGTTTTGTGGTCCCGTATTTTTGAGATGGATGAATCCTTTTGAAAGGTACATGAAAATTTTCAAACATTTTGTGAAGAACAGATATAGGCCTGATGCAAGTATAGTGCAACGGTACGTGGCAAGGGAGGTTATAAAGTTCTGTACCAAATATTTGGAGGAGGTTGATTTGGTTGGCCTTTCGAGTTCTAAACATAAGGACCGATTAGATGGGCAAGGTGTTCGACAGGGTAACCTGTTTAGCCCTAGTGCAGAGGTTTTACGTGCTGTTCATTTGTACGTACTTTGGAACCATGATGACGTTGTTCCATATATTGAGGTTCACATGAATGAGATACGTGGGGTCCATCCTTCATTCAATGGAGCTCAAGTTCTCCAACAACACACTAGAACATTTGCGTCATGACTTCGCGGTCACGTGGCAAAGGGTAGACACCCTGAAACAGTTAAGTGGCTAGAACGTACAGATCTTGGTACGGTGCTTTCATATGGAGGTTACGACATCAATGATTTTACGTTTGCCACGAAAGCAGTGGATGATAGGGGTGTTTCCCAAAATAGTAGAGTTTCTCTTTTTTCAGAAGCACTGCATGTTGCTCGGGAAACAACAATCCAACCTATGTGCATACATGTTATTTTCGAACCATAGTTGAAATATGAGAGCTTGATTATGTGACCATACGAGTACCCATTTTTAAGTGTGAATGGGTGGATGTTAACAGTGGTCAAAGAACGGAGGACTTGGGATTCACTTTAGTTGATCGGAGCCATTTGGCATGGAGAGAGGACCCATTCATATAAGTCGGTAAAGCTCATCAAGTTTTCTATGTCCAGGGCCTGGTTGACCCGAAGTGGGAGATTGTTGTTGAGAGTAAGAGGGCTTTTGTTGGTGAAAATGATTTTGAAGATTTCATCGATTTTGGGAGAAATGCTTTCATTGGTTCTAATGAACACAATTGTATGCTTGAAGAAGAAGAGGCGAGCTTGCGAGTGCATGTCGGAAGGTCGAACCATGATGAGGTGATATGGGTTGACGCCCAAGGCAAGATGACCAAGAAAAGGAGGAAAGTGAAGAATAAGTTACCAAAGAAGAAGAAGAAATATTGAGCATGATTGGTTGGGCTTGATTCCAGTGTTTTGTGAAGATAACTATTTGATGGGAAAGGGTTCCGAGCTTGGAACTGTCTTGGGACACTTGGTTATAGGTACTTTCTTCCCTTGTTTCTTCCTTAATCTGTAAAAAGATGCCGCAGAACCTGTTATGATAATGTAGATTGCTATGCAGACTACGATTAATCATAAATATGCAAAATAAACCACTGTAGAAAATCCAAATAGATTAATTTATAACATCCAAATACCATCCAATTATATTAATCCAACAATGGTCATAATCATTCATGTAGTCTAGTTCAGAGATCCAAAAGTACACAAAGTCCTTTGTACAGGCCTAACTCATGTCACACTAAAGAGAACCGTTTCAGGCGGGGTGTCTTTGACTGTTTGAAGGCTCTCTCATAAGTACATTTCTTCTTTTCTACTTCCATATACGCTCCCTTAGTTGGCCAACTTCGTCACGTACCCATTTGAAGCAATTCTTCATGGTCTTGATAAATTTTGGCCCAAAATCCTCTGCAATAACATTGTACAAATAACAATCAATTAAAAATAGGAAAAATAATGAGGACTCATTTCTAAAACAGTAAATTTACCTTCTTTTACCCTTGCTCTCTTGTGAGGCTCATCAGCATCAATCGTTCGGTGACACCACTTGTTCTTGTATAGTATCCATTTTTCTATTGAAATAACTGCTTGTAAAAGTATTTACAAGCCTTTTACTCTCCATGAAAAGCCAACCCGATCACACCTCGTAATATCAGCGTAATCAAGTTTCCATAAGGGAGATTCTTAATTATTCTTTTCGATGTGGCTACACACACCACGTGCTTAAAAATTGCGGTGTCAGGATTAACTTTGGCCCCCTCCATCACATAGTAGAACATCATGAGAGTTGAGTACTTTGGCTTGGTGATGTGACCGAGAGTGGGTACTATTGACCGAGCTATCATCTCGTACACGGTACGTTGGTCAATTTCTAGTTCCTTGAGATCAAATGATTCTGGTCTACCTAGGTCATGAAGATTGCGTTTAAAGTATTTCACACTACACGCAATTGAGTCAATAATAGGGTGTTCATCGCTAAGCGGCCATTCCCCCTTATGATAAACATCATCTAAAGGTTCATCCTCCACTTGGGGTTACACATCATGTAGACTCTTGTAGGGGCATTCAATCTTTTCATTGATAATCCAAGGACAAATCTCCACATTATACCCATTCACCTTAGTCCAATAACTACCCGAACCCTCTACCTCATGCAAATTGGCATAAAATGGACAAATCTCATCAAAGTAACCGGGTTCATTCAAACTAAGAAGTTTAAGCAAATGTTCATATTCTAAAATATTTAATGGGGTTGGCCAACCCAATGCTCTTGTACAAACTCAAATATATTATATAGCTATCCAATATATTTCCATCATCCCTTAAAGAATTGAACCTAGATTGGGCTTCGCGAGCAACAAACCTCAATGCATAGCCCGATTTTTTTGGTTGGCTTCCTCTCATGGATTCAACCCGACGATGATGGACCGGTGTGATTGGATTTGAAGACGACATGTTTCCCACGTGTGTGATTTTGAATTTGGATGAGGGCTGAAGTTCCACAGTCGGGAATGGCTTTAGGGTTTGTTATAATGAATGCCGATCTAGTTTTTTTATATATAGATAATCGGGTTCCGAGCTCGGAACTGACTTGTTCACAATTTTTGAAAGGCCGATAAATAGTTCCAACATCGAAACTACTATCAGACACTTATTTATAAAAACCTAATTTCCAGTTTCGAGTCTGGAACTTTTTCTTAAAGTTATCTGGAATTTTGTGAGTATGGAATTCTAGTCAGATTATGTGCAAAAATTACAACAGATGTTGGAACTATAGTTTCGATATCTAAACACCAATATTTATGCTTTCAACAAATGGATAAGATCAAGTTACGAGCTCGTAACTAATATTCAAGAAATATGAACTTAAAATCAAACATTTTTCAAGTTGACCAGGTTAGTTCATGAAAAACAACTCAGAGATCAGAAGCAAGGTTCCGGACTCAGAACTAGAAATCTCGTCTTATCAGCACACACATAACATTCAGTTCCGAGCTCGTAACATGTTTTCAATAAAAAGAAACCAAAAAAACTATTTTCTGAAGAAGACCAAATTTCTTCCTGAAAATATTTTAGAGTTTGGAACCTTAGTTTCAAACTCGCAACAATTGAACTTCGTCTTAGTCATTATAAACCCGAATAATAGGTTCCGATTTCTGAACACCTTTTGGGAGTAGTTTTCAAAAATATGACATAGTTTCTCTATCGGAACTGTTACTTAATGTATGTGTATTGAATGTAAACAACCATTAACTACCATCACATAAGTATGGATACAAATGACAACTATGTAAGGTAAACATCCATTAAAATTGAACTTTGTTAAAGGCATGATATCCAAATTTACTAGTCATTACAATACAACAATGTGCCCAAAATATCAAAAACTCAAGTTGGACAAATATTTCAATATTACATCACTTTAAAATTGTTTCACTATTCCTAACCATCAACCTAACATCTCTTCAATCTCGGAGTCGGTCTTCTCTGGGTCCGCACCTCCGGCGTCAGCATTTTCACCCTCGGTCTGATTGTCATTAGAATATACCGGTTTGAATTTGGCATCCCCTCGTTGTCACTAAGCATGATCTGGAGTCTGGTGGATTCGATGAATTTGCAGTGCATAGTTTCAGCCGCGACTAACTCTTCATTCGCGACACTAACTTCACTTTGCAAGCATGACATATACCTTTTCAAGGTACTCATCCAAGAACCTTGCCTCCCTGAAAAAAATACCAATAAATATGAAATACGTGTTACGTAATGTTAAAAAAATAAAACTAAAAAAAGAAATAAGGTTTGTCTACTCACGAGATGAAGATGGCTCTGCTCTCAACATCGCCTTATCCCTACTCCTCTTCGGTACCCTAACGGATGACCTAGGAACCATGTGCTGAACATATACACCCTTGTCGTTCAGAACCAAGTGTTGTAATCGAACCAAACCTCGTCATAGTACTCCATGCACAAGGGTTTGTCAATGGGCAAAACCTTCCACTTCTTGATCAACGCCGTGATCAAGCCACCATACAAAAGATCTTTCTTCCTACCCATCTCGGCCTTTACCATATATATATATATATATATATTTGAATTGTATATCTGGGGTTAAGCTTGACATCCTCCATCACATAATAGAAAATCATTAGATTTCCTATTGTAGGCTCGCATGCGTGGCCACCGGACGGAAGGATATTCTGACAAATCCACTCATAAATTAACCTATTCTCCACGGACAACACTCCCACATCATAGCTCTCGACCTGCCCCGGTCCCGATCCCGACCTACTGAAATATTTCTTAGCCATCACTATCGGGCACAACGGGGTTAACTCCGTAACCCCGGGCTAATTCTGTTGATAGAGTATTTCAACAGTTCCACCCTCATTGACATGCCTCAATTTAGTCCGGTCAGTATATTCTTTACCTAGGGCATCATTGATTGAATACTTTGCGATGAGTATAGTCACACTGTTCACAATAGTCTGTTCCTTATTGTTACTACCCTGTCCTAAATTAGCGTAGAACTATAGGACCTCATCATAATGTACTGGTTCATCTAACAGGAGTAATTTGCTCTTAAAATTTTCAACCAAATGCCATGGCACACATCACAAGCACGAATAACCTTAGGATTAATACACTTCCTACGATTGAAGGCCATGTACCTCTGTTCCGCAATAGAATTGTAAAATCTCTCTGAAGCACCGCCAGTGCTCGATTGACTTGGTGGATGGTAAATGCATTCCCACACCCACCGTCCGCTTTACTATCACGTTGCCTAGGAGCAATTTTTTCTCGTTGGATAGGGGAAGCTGAAGTTGAGGTTATGAGTTTGTAGCAGGGGAATCAGACTTGGTGAATTAGGGTATTGCGGTTTATGAAAATTCTGCCCCAATTTTTTTACTATCTGTTTGAATTGACAAAGAAAATATGTTGTTGTTAATCCGAAACCTCCTTTCCGAAAAAGTTCCGGACTCAAAACTTATTTTGGGCATTTAAAAAAGATTGGAACATTAAAGGCGGTTTTCAAATAGGTAATTAATACCCATTTGTTTTTAGTGGGAGTTCCCTCTCATTTTCACCTCCAAAACCCTACCCATACCTTTTCCCACAAAAACTTCACAATTCTCTCCTCAAATTCTAACTTGCATAGAAAAACCTTCCGAAACCCTAGATCTTCATCTACATCACATATTCTCTAAAGAATCAACATCATAGGGTTTGGATTTTGGTAAGAGGTTTCTACATGGTGAAGACTATGGTCTACCTAGATCATTTTTAGATCTAATACCCATCTATTGATCAAAAGGTAAATATTAATTTTTCGGTGATGTTGTGTTGAGGTGATAAGATTATGAATCACATTTTTTTTGTTTTCAATGTTCTTCAAGAAGATATGTAAATGGTGTGTGAAATATTGTGATTCATTAAAAAAATTTAAATGTCATGTCCTCCCTTGTGATCTAGTCATTGGAAGTCGAACATATTGATTGTCCGTAGATACTTAAACGTCATGAAAATGGAATCGAGAAGAACAAACGGGTACACTAAAAGGACATTCTGATACAATAGGCGATGAACAAGAGTGGTCGGATAAATGGAAAATTCATACGAGAAGAACCTCGGATAATGAGGAAAATATAAGTAGTACAATGTGTTTTTTATTTGTCTCTGTACATATATTGAAAGGTGATGATCACAAACTCATGTCATTTAACCTAAGTTAATCTATTAATACATTATATATATTTTTATATTTTACTACAATGTTATAGAGACCATTGTAGATTAATGTTTAACATCCCCAACAACAAGCACGCTTACTGTATGGATCCTCTTCACTACCAACCGTCTGATGCATTCGTTAAAATTTTGGCCGACTCTATGAAAGGTCCAGGGAATAATGGTAATGAGGGTTGGGCCCAAACAAAAATCAAGGTGTGATTGTCTATTGTTGTTGCAGAATTCTATTCAGTCATCAATTATTGTAATTATGATACTAATTTTAATTGTTCTTATTAGTACAGGAAACAAGCAAATATATTGGAATGTGGCTAATAATAATGTTATACTCAGCGGAGTATGTTCAACATGTTCATGAGGTTTAACTGAAAATCGATGAGGTGAGTACTAAAATGATTTCAAAGAAGGTTATATTTCAGCAATGAAACATGTCGGACTAATTCTTATTTTGTTACATTGGTTTTTTCAAAGATTTTTTCCAAAGGTTGATAAGCCGTATTCAAAAGATGATATCAACAGTGCAAGAAATTTCTTCGCTATGTATCTTGTGTACTCCAACTCTTCTTTAATTGGGAATCCAAATTTGGTATTATGAGGGATTAGTATTTGATGACATTGTTGTGCAGAATAGATTTTTGATGAATTTTATTCCAATCTATAGATTGTTGCTTTGTTAGCGTAGGCAATAGATTTTAGGTATCTAGTGTCATCTTCTCTTGTATTTTGCACAATCTGGATCTATTTTACGAGGCTTTCGAAAAGACGATTTATAGTGAAACGGGCTGATTTTACCATCTTGTCCGGTCGGAGTTCCGATTGAGGAACTACATCTTGTCAATATTCCAGTTTTTTCCATAGTCCTGAATCCATGTTCCTCTTTCGGAACATGCAGTTCGGAAATTGGTTCCAGATCCGGAACTGTATCCCCAGAAAATGCATTTCCTGCATAAATAAACCCGTGCACATCAAGAATTAATCCCTGATGGAGGAACACGTCCTAAAGCCCAAACAAAGTTTCACCTGCTGCTATTTGACTAACAATTCCACACTCGAAACTCAAAAATCAGTTCCTCAATCGAAACCATAAATGTTATACGAGGGTCGGATAATCAGTTCCACAATCAGAATTGCTCCTAAAGTCCGACTGTCAGAGTAAATGTTCAGAGCTTGGAACTAATCAAAGGCGGTTCCAGAAAAGGATCAAATGCGTTCCCAAAACTGCCATTGATCGCAGAGGATCAAAGACACGACCAGAGAAGTCACTCTCGAAGTGACTTCTCTGGTCCGAAGGAACCACTTTTAACGGGCCTTGTTTCCACTAGTATGTGCTAAAAATATCTAATTTTGAAAGTAGAAGCTACTTTTGAGGGAGAAGCATAAGCTTTTCTCCCCCTACTTTTAAAATAAGTCAACTTTACTTATAAACACCACTTGATCAGACAAAATTTAAAAGTGGCTCAGTGCGTATAACTAGATTTTATAAAGAGTAAAGTGCATTCATGCCCAAGTTCCTTGTTTAGTGCACATATACCCCTCAGCTTTTCAATGCCAGTCTCCAGCTATAGGGGTATATATGCACTTTCGAAAAACATAGGGGTATATGTGTAACACCCCAGATCCACGACTCACTTGCTCAACGCAAGCATCGGGTCGGACTGGGCGTGCTACCAAGAATCCAACGGATTGGATTACTCGATTGCAGTAACAAGCAAATACAGTTATGCGGAAGAAATTTAGAAAAGTCAAAACCTAACTTATTATTACAGTGAAAGTCTTAGTAAAAGTATTAAACAAGAGTTTAACTTAAGTACAGACAAGGTTCTAAAAGATCCGATAAAAACCAGTTTTACATTAATACATACTAAACCAAAAGATTCTAAAGTTCGCCCAGGATCATTTCCCAAAAGAAGTAAAAGCAACAATGCACTCTTCACTCAAACTGCTCAGCTACACCTGTTATGGTTGTTTAAACTAGGGTAAACTCCTTGCTTAGTGAGGTTCCATCGCCAATATTTACCAAGTAAATTTAGTGATCACATAAAGCTAATAGCCATATAAATCCTAGCACACAGTAAAAGGATACATGTGGGTTATACCAAAATGCAGTCAAGTTCTTTTATGGCTACTGTGACTGGCATCAGGGCATAAACTTTTCAGCAGTGCCCGAAGGCTATCACGAATCCAGAAATTCATTTTTTTCAACCACGCCCAATATATTCAGTTACGAGCTCGTATCAGTACCAGTTGGTTATGCTAGCATACCAGAAACGCCACGAGTAGCCGATCTAGTCGTATGGTACGATCAATACCGTTCCCCGTCAATCTAAACTGAACTCCAATCGCGTCGGGGATCTCGATTAATACAGACAACTAATCAAGTAGCACGTAGTCAAACTTGACTCGGCAAGATAAAGTACAAGCCGATCATCCACATATAATCAGTAATTAATTTCACATAGTATCATAATAAACAAGTACAGTATGATAAAGTACACGACATGCTTAATTAATATGAATCGAAACAATAAACATGAAACGAGCATAATATTTATAAACATTTCATGCATTATAAAAAAATCTCTACTAACACATTTAAAATTAACAAGCATAAAATAACATGCAACCATAAATTTTAATTCAATTCGTGTTAGGGCAATGAAAATGCTCACTTTAATTGACGTAACTTCTATGTTTTGATCCATCACAACTTCATCGTTTCTGTTCGACCGCCTCTTTCCCTGAAATCTGAATCTTGTTTGTAAAGGGGAGGATATATACTGAAGAAATCAGAAACCTCCCCTTGTTTATACTTCATTCTCGGCCTAAAGCCCTCATTTCCTTTAATCCAAATGGGACACGTGTCTCGTTTTGAGTACATTAAAGAATGACAAGGCTTATGCCTTTCCTGTTCTTGGTTGAGTCCCTGTGGTGATTAATCACCCCAATTCATTTTCAATATACTATTATGATTTTATTATATATATATATGCTATTTATATTTTATTTATATTAGTATTATTAATTTTGTTAAAATTATCAATTATAAAATTTATGAACATCACATTATATTTCTTTGTTTTCTCTCTTTTTTTAATCCGATTTGTTTGTTTAATTATTTAGTATTATTATATTTTTCTTTTCATGATGTGAAACAGGTACACATTTATCAATGCATTGATTTCGGTTGCAGCTATGACATTTCGAGACCTTATATATTTTTCGATGATGTTATATTGATTAAATTATTTTTAATCATAATTTATTATATAAACATTTAACTACTGACAAAAATTACTATTTCTTACCAGTATTATAATTATTGTTATTGTTATTATTAAATATACGAATTTTATTCCTCGCTTCATTTTTGGCGTATTACATCTCGATGAGATTCTCCTTACTTTCTTAACAATACGCACCTTCACCCAATGCACTGAAGAAAAATAATTTTAGCATTTTACATTATTTATAGAATTCGAATTGTTTAAGTTTAAACTTATAACGAATAATAGTCTAACTAATTAAATAAATGAGATTGTTTAGGTTTAATTTCACTATTACATATGTACAAAATTTGTTGAGGGTAAGGGTTTACAATGTCCTGGGGTGGAATTGAAGACGAAGTTCGAGAATGCAGCTAATTACTCCGTTCCGGAATGATTGGTCACAGATAGGGACAAGTTGCTAGATGAATCCTAAGATGTTTTGTCCATCTATGGGAAGAACGTGCCCGGTTACGCCTGGCCATTGGAGGTGTATGAGAAATTGCTCTATAGCCAAGATCCAATTCTGATAAATCCACCTCTTGCTGATTCTTCGAAAGTCCCCTCCTTCGAAAAGAAGAAGAGAAAGAAGAAAGAGGGAGAGGGAGGTAAGCCCAGGAGGGAGAAAAGGAACCCCCTTCGACCTCAAAGGAAGGGGATCCTAAAAAACCAAAAAAAAATGAAGGGTGCTGGGACCCATTCCGGAGACTGAGCCCCTTGTGGTTAAAACCCAGGGTGTTACTGAGGGGGGTCGAAGCCTATTCGAAGGGTTTCCCCTCATTGCATGAAGGTGTTTGAGACACCTCAATTTTTAGTTTTAACTTTTGTTGCTATTTTTCGCTTATTTGTCTTAACCCCCCCCCCCCCTTTTGTTTCAGTGGGTTTCAACAACAACTTCTTTCAATTCGAGGAGGAGGAACAAGAGCTCGTCTTCGATGAACATGTCGCGAGTCCGCCTCCAGTTCATCAGCCTCCTCTAGAGAACTAAGATCTTGCGACCAGCGCCAAGAGGGACCGCGAGGGTCCTTCATCTCACATCCCCTCCCCCTGAAGGCAGAAGACTAATGATCAGACTATCATCAAGTCTCAAGCTGGCTCCGGGCTGAGCTTACCATGGAGGAGGGTAGCCTCATTCTTTTGGGCCCTGTTGATCCCTCCCTCGCCGTGTTCCCGGGAGTGGCTGCCATTGTGGGTGCCCTGGATTCTGTTCTTCAAGATTTCCTAGACAAGGCACACCAAGCTAAGTAAGCTACAACCAAGGTGGGGAAGCTTCAAAAGTCCCACAAAACTGAAGTGAAGGAGCTTCGGGAGAAGCTCACGAAGGCTACCTCCGATCATGAGGAGGAGTTGAAAGGGTTTCAAGAGAAGTTGTCGGTGGCAGAGGCCTGTTGAATCACTGACCAATGAGAATACCAGGCTGGCAAACCTTTCTCCACTGCGCAGCAGGCCTCCATACTCGAGACCAATACTAACAAGCTCGTGAAGGCTTAGGGGTTTCGAGCTTTCTTCTCATCTTTGTCTGGGACCTGCATGGGGATCGCTTGGAACACTCTCGCCGCTTTACTCAGCAAATAACTGTTGGCGTAGTATGCCACCATACTGAAGGTGCACAAAAACAACAACCGGTCCTCCCAGCTAGACTATCTCTTGAGCAAGGCCATTCAAGATTGAGGCATCCAGTTCCCCCTGCTTGAGTAATTGAAGACCTCCGGTTGACTTTTCATTGCAGAGGAGATTCGCGGGCTCGAGGTGGATGAAGATGATGAATGGAGTCAACCAGTCCCCTGGACTCGATCAAAGCCCAAACGCCAGCATGTTTCTTTGAGTACTCTTCATGCAGAGCGTATTTGGGGATAATGAAATGTATGAACTTCTCTAAGGATTTTTACCATCAAGATTATCTTTTGTATCCCTTATGCTAATAAGCTTATTATTAAAGAAGACATTTTTTCCTTACTTATGCGTTTTTAATTTTATGTCTTGTAGAGTTTGCTTTGGTTCCTTACTGCCCCCCAATTCTCGAAGGGGCTCCATCTTCGATTTCTTCTTTCAAGTGATGAAGAAGTGGTATCACGAGATCAAAATGCAGAAGGGTCTCCTCGACGATCTAAGTCTACTAAGGGAATAGAGGAACATCTTAGCTGTTGCCAGGGATGATCTAGTTGATGACCACAAGTTCCTCCTCAATCGGCACCACCAGCTTCTTGCTGAAATCACCACTGACGCGGGGTTCAGCTCAATTCAAGAGTGTTTGAGTGTGGCCAAGACCTTCAAATCGTCTGGGGAGACGTTTTCCACTCAGACTCAGGAAACTTTTGATCACTACCACCGCGAAGCTCAAAATAATTTGGAGGATGCTAACTCTCTTCGCAACCTTGTTTGAATGACCACCTCCGAGCTTGAAGGCTGGAAGAACCTGAGCCAAGAGCTTCATGATCGGGTGGAGGATCTGGAGAGATCAGTTAGGCAGATCGAGCAACTGTGCCTAATTACTTATCAGGAAATGGATAGGCTCGAAGAAGATGCAAAAGGGCATCAAAACACTTTTAAAGCTTATGCGGATAGTATTCGATATTATAGCCTTCGGCTCGGTATGGCGGTGCCTGCTCTCATCGAAGACTTCGAGCCATATCTCCAAGAGACGGTGGACATCATGAAGCACATGACTCTTGGCGAGCATCCTAAGTATGGTGAGGGCTATGGTAAGGCTGATGGCAGAAAGAGATAAGGAGCCTGAAGAAGCATGCATCAGGTTCCGAGGCCCCTTAGAAGAAGATTTCTAAAGGGAAGAAGAAAAGTTACGCCTCGAGCTCCTAGGTGCAGCTTTCTTCTGAGGCTCGTACGAAGAGAAGTTCCGTGTTTTTTGGTTTGAGTCCACCTGCAAACCAAGAAGGGGGTTTTCATTGTGCCCTTAACTCAGCCATCCGGCTCCACAAAAAGGGTGCGAGCCCGAGTTCAACACGCAGCTGATGGCACACCCCTAGCACTAAGCGGGCCTTCCCCTCTGCTAGCACCAGTCGTGGGTATACTCCAATCAACAATCAAGGAGACGCCTCAGACAGGGCAATTGAGATAACCGAGGAGGACAAAGACCCTGAGGACGTTCCTCTGTGCCAGAGGTCTAGAAAGCTGGCAGTGGGTCCCTCAAGTTCATCCTAAGTGCAAGTGTCACGGGTCCGAAAATGGCCATAGCTTCCGTCAAGTCCGAAGTTATGGAGGACCCCTCCATCCCCTTAGAAGAGTCTCTCCCCCCTTAGCTTTTTAGCATATGCATTGTAGATACTCATTTTGTTGTACTGTAATGTTGTAATTTTATCTTGAATGTACGCATTGTAAGCCATTATCCCGCTTTATATGATATGAATAAAGTGTTAACCTTTTACTTTATTGAAAGAGTAGTTGTTTACTTCTCAGAGGTCTCGGCCCTTGCAGCTTAGTTAGGTATCATAATTTTTTCTAAGGGACTTGATCCCCATAATGCTTGGCAAGCCACGGAGGCCTTGATCCTTGGGTGCTCATACATGTATAGGGTTCGACCCTGAGCGCTTGACAGGCCGCGGAGGCCCTTCAAGGGTTTACAAGGATTTGTTCCTCGGGTGCTCATCCATGAAAATGGTTCGACCCCGAGCACTTATTGACCGCGAAGGCCCTTCAAGTTTTTACAAGGATTTAATCCTTGGGTGCTCATACATGTAAGGGGTTTGACCCCGAGTGCTTGGGCGGCTGCAGAGGCCCTTCAGGTGTTTACAAGGATTTGATCCTTGGGCGCTCATACATGTAAGGGGTTTGAGCCTGAGCGCTTGATGGCCGGGGAGGCCCTTCAAGTGTTTACAATAATTTGATCCTTGGGTGCTTATAAATGTAAAGGGTTTGACCCCGAGCGTTTGATGGCCGCGGAGGCCCTTCAACTGTATGATGTTTCCTTCTGAGGAGAGTGAGGGGCTTCCACCTCCTCGACTCATAGTGTGTTCGAGTACATAGGGTAAATTGGAATAATTTAAAGAAGCACACTTTAATAGCTTGGTAACAAGAGTTGGGAAATCCTGTTGACTTACAACAAGTATTTTTGTCGAAAGTATTCCTTGACCTATAGTTATTTTATGGTAAGCTACTCCCTGGCCTTACAAAGTCAACTGATATTTGGGAGAATATTACCTCTTAAGATTCGAGACATTCCATCTGTGAGGAATTGACTCACCTTGGAGTGTTTCCTGCACATAGCTGCCTCCGGGGTGTGTTTCGATGACTTGGTAGGGTCATTCCCAGTCGCGACCAGTTTTTTTTCGGGGTCCCTTTAGCTTTTTTTCATTTCTCCTCATCACGAGGTCTCCTTAGGAGAAATGGTTTTTTCTGACCCTCTGGTCATGATACAGTTTGATCTTTTCCTTCACCTTAGCTTCATGGTGAGATTCCCTTTATATTTTTTCTTCAAGAAGATCCAGATCCAGCCGCCGCTGCCCATCATTGACCCCCTGGTTTTCGTTGCTGATAACAAACCTTCGGAAGGTAAGCTGTCTTATCTCAGCGGGGATTACTACCTCCAAACCGTAGCCAGGTCATACGAAGTTTTACCCGTGGCAGAGGATTTCGTCGTTCGATACAATCAAAGCATGTTGGGCAATTCATTGATCCAATTCCCTCCTTCTCCTTCGAGCATCAACCTGATGCCATTGACGATGGTTCAGTTCTTGACCTCCACCTACCCATTGGCTTAGGGATGGTATACACCGGTAACCTTCTGGAAGATCTTGTATTCTTTACACCAGCGTTCGAATGGGTCACTAATGAATTGAGTACCATTGTCGGTTATAATTGTTCGAGGGATCCAGAAGCGACAAATGATGTTCTTCCAGCAAAATCTGATCACAACAATCCCTTTTATGCCGATTAAGGCTTCAGCCTTGACTCAGTTTTGAAGTAGTCTACAACCACAATGAAGTATCGAAAGTGGTCGGGGATTTTGGGAAGGGCCTAATAGATTGATTCCCCATTTTTCGAATGTCTAGGAGCTATTTATGTACATCATTTCTTGTTGGGGAAAATGAGTGATTGGTGCATGCCTCTAACATCGATGACATTCTTGGATGTGCTTGTTAACATCATCGAACATCTTGGGCCAGTAATATCCCGCTAAAAGGAATTTCTTTGCTATTGATCGGGCCCATTGGTGGCTTTCGCACACTCCCTCATGAGTATCGCAGATTAGATAGTCAACTTCATGGGGGGGCTACGCATCGAAGAAGTGGCTACAGATGACCTCGTTGATAGAGCACATCCTCGTGAATCATATACTTAGGAACCTTCAGTGTGATTTTCCTTGCTTTGATTGCACCCTCCGGAAAGGTAACATCTCGAAGGTAGCTCATAATTGGTGTTATCCAAGAAGTTTCTTCCTCCACCATCATCACTGTCATTTCTTCATTAAAGCTACGTTTGCTCAGTGTTTCCTCCATCAAGTGCCCTTGGAACTGCAGGTCCAAGTCTGATGAAGCTAGCTTGGTCAAGGCGTCGACCTTGTGGTTCTTTTCCCGAGGGACTTTTGTTAGGGTGTAATGGTGGAAGTTTCCGAGGAGGGGCTTCACCACTTCCTAATGGTGTTGCAAGCTTCTTTCCCTAATGATACAAATTCAAAAATGTCATTTATTATATTTTTATTCATTTAGTATTTTTAGGAGTTTAACACTATACTCTTTTTTCCCACTGGGTTTTTAATGAGATAGTGTGCTCATATTTAAAATTATTTTTACATAATGTAATTTCGGAGTTTTGATTTGATTAGAATTAGATTTGGTAGGTTTAGATGGTAGATTCATTTAAGAATTCATCCAATATTTGGATTGATTTACTTAGATGAATTTATTTATATTTATTTTAGGAGTTCTAGTTATATATGGTTTTAGCTTCCTAAATCTGCCATAATTCTTTTCAGTTTC